>JAQFZG010004666.1:0-11428 GCA_034695465.1 Entomobrya nicoleti
ATTCCTGGCTGCATATTTTGAGAAATGGGTGTCACGGTAACACCTTGTGTTGGTGTGGGTGGTTTTGGGGCAATGGGAAGAATTCGTGGAGGTGCGCCGCTAGTGGCAGGGCTGTACACTCTTCTTTGACTGGGTTGAATTGTGGCAGTTTGACCTTGACCAGGTATAACACTTACTTTAGTTTCCACCGGTTTTCCTGCTTGGTAAACTCTTTTCACTGCTTGAGCTTGTGCTGGGCCGAAAGTACCATTGGTAGCGGCATACTGAGTCGGCATCGGTTTCCCAACACTGGCTCCCCCGTACTGCTTTACACCATTCTGCGACACGTCGTTCACCCGAATGATTTTCGGTGGGGCTGTTCGCACACTGGGTTCGATGGACGTTTGAAGTCCAACCGAACGATTGAATCTTATGATGTGAGGCTTTTGAATCCGATTCTTCGGATCTCTAGACTCATTTTCCATTATCATGTTAACAGCAGAAGAAAGTTCCCCGACCTAACAAGCCAAAAAATATACACAAAAATTGTTGTAGATACGAAATGTATACATACATATTTTTTAAACATTTTTTTATGAAAAAAATCCTACCTAACTTTCATTTCATTTTTTAATTTCTAATTCAAAAACATGCAGAGTGCGCCACTACCGCTACTGCTCGCAGTTAAGCCCTCATTTTGTAACGCACAGCTGAAGTGAAATCCGACACATAAGTTTATATCGCTACTTGGTTGTATCGTTTTACGTTCATTTTTCTTGCGTTGCCTCGCGTATCTGTTCATCTTTCTCTTTCGCTCGCCTAGTTTTTCCGTTTTTATGTCCGTACCGATAATGGTGATGGTTATAGTAGGCCTGCTGCAGTCTGCAAATATTCTTCTCTTGTACATATTTGATTTCTATCCAAGGCCATTTTACATTTTGAACGCATAGGCACAAAAAATTATGATTCATACATGATGTTCGTCCTAAAACAGGTCATCACTCATTACATCACGCCACTCAAACATTACAAAATTGTTACCAAGAACTGTCGAATATCAGCTACTTGGGTTATATTTCAGTTTCGACTTAAAAAGCAATTTTGCTACTTTACTTTACTAAAAACATATGACATAAGCAATAAAATTCGATCACGTATTCTGCCCCAACAATTCAAAAACACGATGAAAATTTTAACGTCTGAAAACTGTAGTTAGTGTGGTTTACAAAACGTATTCCATATAGCCTTGCTACATTACATCCAAAGTTTCTTCTCTAGATTCGATCAGTCGATGTGTGTGTTGTAGTCCGTGAAATCCAAGACGTTTTAACAGCATAACAAACAGCATTTCCTGACGAATCGTTCTATCTCTCTCATTTTTTCAGCCTTTACATTTCACGTAGTTACACAAAACTTCACTTCCGATGTTGTCACTAATGTAGTTTTTTGAAGTCATCACATCATTTATCCAGTATATTTATGCAAAAGTGCATTCATGCAAGCATGAACCAAAGTTGTTCATGTTCGTTGACATGATATATGAACGACCCCTTTTGCCATAAAAAATATCATGTAACTATGAAATCTTTTTATATGAGCATGAGCAATGCAGATAGCTTCAAAGAAATTTAACTGCACAACAGTTAATTTTGAAGAAAATTTCATGTCTCATATTACCCCGAACCAAATATTTTTGGTTTAACCAAAAATGCCAACAGTATGCACCAAGACTACGTAATCGTGCTAAAATATGCCGAATTACATATTATCTATGGTAGCATGCATATCGCAGGGTATGGTAATTGCTAATTTTAATTAATTGACAATTAAATTGTACTGAATGTGACGACTGCAAACTAACAGTGTCAACAACATAATGTACAATTTGAGAAGTTCTAGGGGTCGTTCAGAAGGAAACACCAACTGACATTTTTTGTTAAATTTTTCTCAGATTCGGGCATTTCTTCACTGATTTTTCCCCAGGTGTGCATTAGTATGCATACATTTTGCATTGGGTGGGCGATATTCCGCATTCCCTTGATAAAGTTACTTTACTTCAACGAAGTTCAAGTTCCGTTTATTTGGTTGCTTTTGATTTCATTTTCTCTATGTTTTCAAGCTGTTCCATAGTTCTTTCAATTCACAAATTTTCTAGCCAAATATTAAACGCTGGTAACAAGGTTCATAACTATAACCCCTTATAACCTAGCCCGTCGAAACATAAACAGTGTATGTATGTCGACATGAGCTAAAAGTTTTAATGATCCGATCTGATAGTCATCATAACGAACTTATGTTTTTGTAACGTAGCCAGAAAATCAATTATTCAAATATTTGTGTGATTCAATATAGGACACGTAACATATGCACAGCCCCCAAAAAATGAAATTCGATCCAAATTTTATATGAATGATTGTTAACTACTCATACCGAACCAATTGCAATTGAAGTTTTTATGATTCATACGTTATATGTGTGTTTCTTCGCAGTAGTGGTGTTATACATGACTATCATATACAAATATAAATAAAAAACTGACACGGTTTCAAATTATCATTACTACAATTCTCAAAGTTCATCTCATCCTCATAATCACTATATTTCTACTGTATTTGATTATTGGCCCATTGCGTATTACATTGCCAGAATTACATGGGGGCGTTGTGAGAAATTCAATTAAATTACCAAAAATATTAAGTCTAACATCCAGAACTTAATTTAAGCAATTAAAATTAAATATTCAAAAGTTAATTTAAATGATGACTACTTAATTTGTATTGATTCCAGCAACATATTTGATGAAATACTCAACAAATTCTGGGTAAAAAACTTCGGCCCAAAACATTCTACAAATTTTGTGAAAGGCCCTTTCTCACTGTATTGTCGTCATAATGATATTTGAACCAAAAGTTTAGTTGCTTGTCTGCTGTCTGTAGAGTATAGAAGAAGGAGACGGCAGAATAATCAATATTCCCAGCCCCAACAACCCAACTCGTTTTGTTCGTCCTTTCGTTTCGCTCAGAAAATGCTACCTAGTTCATTCTAATAGTCATGCTTAGAAAAAGTGAGTTGAAATATAACCAACACTACATCCTGTGTACCCCACACATGAAAACGATGAAGAATCCACTTTGTGAAGAATATTACATTCGACTCGACATTCAATGTGGTTGGTTATATGAGAAGATGGCAAACAAAAAAAAATCTAAATTGAGAACAGAGAATGGAATAATATTCTCTAAGCCTTTTTGCTCTGCTGCATAACATCGCATAGTGCAGTGCATGCACAAGAATATTTTATTTCAAACATCCACTCTCCACTCAAACAAACTTGTTACGTACAAAATTTGTTCACAAAGCATACAAGAAAACCTTGCCTTGCATTTTTATCAACTCTACGAACGAGCCAAATATAAGCCATAACCAACAGCCCCTCTCCCCTCCGCTCCCCACCCAGCTCTTGGCTTACATAGCATAGCTGGGCAGCTACATTTACAATTTGTCTTTACTAAATTAATTTTATAACTTTATTTGATATAATGAAATTTAACTTATTTCATTTAAAATGAATAATGATTTTAATAATTTGTAGTATTTGAATTAAATATTTAAGATAGTCATGACTGAAAATTTCTAATAGTTATACAACTTTCCTTCCAAAATATAGTTTACTCATTGGAAATTGGAATGATAACTACTGAACTAGACCTAACTTTAATATATTTAGTTGAGGCTGCATGTATTTTTTAGAAAAAATTGACTCAGGTAAAGGCAAACATTCACATCCACGTCACTTGTCGACAGACTTCATAATTCGAAATATGAAACTAATACATACTGAAACGAAGTAGCGCGTAATGTATGTATTGTGAATTCTTTATTAGTATCCTATCATGCATAATAGCATGACATGACATGCGTTATTTCGAGATACGACATCTTTAAGGATATGTTATCATTCATCATTACTAATTTGATTTACTCGTAAATCTATAGCATTACTTGGAAATATTTTGGCTAATTTGAGTACATGCTCCACAAATCCAGTAATCGGGAGGCTTCATTCAAGAAATAATATGATTACATTGTAATATCGTAAATCTAATAGTATTTCCGATTCCGATGATGCTCATTTCTCCACCCGATCATTTAATGATTTTTCCGAAAATAGACGGACAGACAAACACATCGATTTCATAAAGTTCTCAAACCATTCTTTACTAAAGCTAACAAGCTAATTATCATAATATCTAAAGTAATCAATAGCTCTCATTTAACCTTCTATTATATCTTAGTCTAAAAGCTTTAACTTTAACTTGGAGTTAGTTGTTTGGCAGGTTAATATTATAAACTCACTGCCTAGCATTGCGCTACTTTTGGTTCAGTTGAAATACAACCGACCAACCATCGCATCGCAAAATCGCAAAAGAGATACAATTTTCCGTTTCTAAACTACACCCTACACCTACCTTCCACATTCTATTCAATGTACGCAAGCACAAAATAACCTCGTTTTGTTACCATGCCTGAAGTCTATTTGTAGTGTGTTATATGTATGAACATTTATAACACTATTTTACCTGCATAGAAAATCTAACTTTATTTGCGTTCCTACCTAATTTCTAAGTTTTATACGTCAGCTACATACTTTTCAAATTACCGTATGCTCGCTAAATGTAGGTACTCCCAAATACATCAAGGATTACAAAAAAATACCACACAATGTGTAAGATGTAAAAAGGTAAACTATCTTCAACTATTTTTACTATTTTGTGACATGGATGCTCAATGACCATTTGGAGTCCTCTTATAGATCGAAGTATTTTTTATATTCTTTATTCTCAAAATTAACGAATTAAGTTAGATTTT
This sequence comes from Entomobrya nicoleti, assembly GCA_034695465.1. Lineage (NCBI taxonomy): Eukaryota > Metazoa > Arthropoda > Collembola > Entomobryomorpha > Entomobryidae > Entomobrya > Entomobrya nicoleti. Next base: position 4,849 of record JAQFZG010004666.1, read on the forward strand.
ATCGTTAAATGTTAATAATACCCAGAAGTACCAAAATGTGTAAATGTATGACTTCAAAACTAACAATAAACTTTAACAGAAAATGCTTTTGGGGGCTGTTCATCGATAAAGTCACTGGCTTAATATTTTTGATAAGTTTATTACTATTTGTTAATTTGTAACTTTGGAAGTTACGAAACTTTCATTGTGATTTGATACGAAGTTGGGACCACTATTTTTCGAACTCCACATACTTGTTTGAGTAGCTGATAATTTTTACCTCGACATTTCATTTTGTTGTGGCTTTTACGATGATGTAACGTACATATGATAGAGCTAAACTAAAATTGGTTTCAAATGTACAGGGTGTCTCAAAAAAACAAGACTACAGTATTTACGTATTTTATGGTGTTGGGTGAAATCAGTCCTAATCGAAATTAACATAATTTCATCCAATATTTTTTTTCAAAATAATTTGAATATCTATCACGTAAATAAACGACTAGTAAGATTTTAGAAGCAAGTACCCTGTACATTTATGAAAAAATGAGAAATCCGTATTTTCGATATTATTATCATATCTGATCTATAAATATGTTTACATGAATTTTTTTTAAATGATATTTGAAAATCTCATTCTCAGCTGATGATGATTGATATGATAATTAATGCATTTTTGTACCCAGCCAGATGCTAATAATATAAAACCAATTAATATGCATACGATGCAACATGTCAAAAATTTATTTTAAAAGTGACCATAATTTACCTGTTTCATCATGACCCCCATTTTCCCAGCCATTTTGTCCTTTTGTTGCTGCATCTCCAAAACTTTTTGTCTGAGGTGCCCCAACTCGGTATGGGCAACCACGGCCTCCACACATTTCGCCAACACCAAATCCTCCAAATCAGATCTCTTCATTCTTTTAATGACCTTCGCAACAGATTCCTTATCTTCCTTGCTCAATCCTCCACTTTCGTCAATTTCCATCACCTCCCCGTTTTCACCATCCTTGCGCGGCCGTTTTGAGTCACTTGCACCAGACTCGCTATCAGACTCGTCATCCAAACAAACAATCTCTTCTTCAGTTTCAGTCTCGGATAAAGGAACAAGTTTCATGTCTGTGCTCTCAACAGCATCATTTGTTGTTGTCGTTGTTGGCAGTGGGGGCGATGGGGCCTTTTCTGGTGTAAGTTCCAGTGAGATTGCTTCAGTTGCTAATGTTGCTATTTTTACCATTTCTTCCGGCCCCTGTTCCATTTCCACTTCCTTCAGCTCCATGTCAACAGCAGCGGCAACAACTGCAACTTCTTCTTTCGCTACTTCCTCCATTTCAGATTGAAAAACTGTTGTCAAAACAGAAATTATTGAACACACTTTATATTTTATTAAACGAAACTTTAACTTAAAAAAACAATGTTTCACTCAATTGCAAACACTATTAAATACGTCATGTGAGAGTGTGAGTGAAACAACATTTCTCCCTTCTTCACTCCCAATCTCAAAATCAGTAATGAGGCTGACTGCTTGCTACACGAGTCTACAAAAGCTTTGCTCTCGCCTCGATAGCATGGCTGCTATGCGAAGATTGATTTTAACCCTACTGACTTTTTTCCTATTGGTAGACAGCATAACAGTGCCCTATCCTGCAATGTTAAGTGAGGTAATAAACCTTTATGCTCATGCGGACCCGTACCCAAATGCACTCGCCCGCACCACCAACAACCAACCACCACCCGTACATTTAGAGCAGAGATGGGCAATTCATGAACATGTTCCCTTCACTACTTTCACCCACACCCCAATGTTCCCCCCATACTGACCCCCTTCACCATCACAATACCCACTTTGTATTCATCAGTGTATACATTTATCTAATGTTTCTTGATAAATGGATTATTTTTATGAAATCATCATTAGTTGAATTGAACGAAACACCACAATCGTCCTAAAAATATACATTTTATGGAAGATAAACAAACATAATATTCGGTCACATGCATTCGAAATCAGAAATCTCATTATTTTAAAAGTGATTTAAGTCTACTAGTTAAGTCTACCGCTAGTTATTTGATGCCAGGGAAAGTTAACTATTACTGTAAATAAATATAGTATGGGCCTATCTTGGAATGGTCCACAATTTCCATATCATCATGTATCATTTAGCTAAAGTTTGTAGCGTGAAATCAATTTGGTCCTAATATCGCTTATAGAAATTTCTTATGCCGGAGATAATATTAATCTAATTACAATCATATCGTGGTGTTGTTATTCTTATCGCTGGTTTATCATGATGATATTGATAAATATATAAAACTCAATAGTTTCAAACGATGTATTGAAGTAGCGAAGTCAATAAAAAGGATGTAAACGTAAATGCAACTGATTTCTTATCTCGCCTTTTCATATATAATACCAACCAATAACATACCAAAATCGAGACCGCATTTGCATTTCAGTCTGATTTGGGGCCTATTACCTGAAGGGTGTGTGCTAATTCTACTAGCAAACTTGGTGCACCGCAGGGGTATGTGGTAATAATGATGCTACTATGCCGTATAACCATGAGGTACCTCATGTTACAAGAGCCCAGAGTGGTGCATGTACATATTTTAAAGATTCAACAATTTAACTTTAAATAAACTAATTTAATAATACACGTCTGCTTCTAAATAAGTTTGACCTAAAAATGTATTTGAAAAGGGACCTCAGTGCGTCCTCCGAACAGAACACAACCACCCAGCTAGATAAAGCAGTGTTTAACAAGCTGTACTTAAGTAAAGCTCCTGATTAACTTTTACAATGCACCTAAGCTAGGCCTCTATTTATTAAATAAAGAATAGTTAACATAATTAAATCTCTTAATTTATGATCTTCTTACCTCCACCACCGCTTGAAAATCTTGAAATCCCACTTTGCGTCGGAAAGTCTTAAATTAACACAAGTTTTCAGCTTCCAAAACTATTGTCCCAAAAAAAACTCTGACCAAATTGGATTTCGTTTAAAAGTGTTACTGCAATCTCCAAAAGTTGGAAATTCAGAAACCTTTACTTTTCCGTGTTGGATTGAAAATAATAAATTGTGCAGCTGAACGGAATTCAAAAAACGAAGCTGCAGCTCCCCTTTTCTCTCGATCGGTACTGAATACTGACTGAACCAACAACCAACTGGACTCGCAGAAACCCAAATTCTTCTCAGTCAGACATCTGGTGTTGACAAAGTTAATTCGGTACAACTTGCACAGATGGCAGGAGCGAAAATAGTGCTTAAAAACCGCAAAATTAGCCTTATCTTTGCGCGCACGCATTTTATGAAGAGTGCGCCCATTCCTATTCCGCACCCATGACGACTTCAACAAAAATCCAATCTAAGTGAAAGAAATTCGAACAAATACGGCTTTCAATCAGAAATTTCAGAATATCATTAATATGACTATGCGATATCAAATTTGAACCATGCGCGCCAATAAAACATCAATTAACGAACGATTTTTAAACGTTTTGTAAAGTTCTTTATTTTTGTGGCAATTTTTTAAGCACGGATACATTTTTATTCTCCACGTATGAAAAATTCAGTACGGAAGTCATTTATTTTCCTGAATTGAATGTTTTTTGAAAGTTCTGTTTGCTTTGTGTGTTCTTGGTTGGTTGGTTGTTTTTTTTGTATTTAAATGTGGATTCGATTATATAATATTGTAAAGTAATCAATCAATCAATTATAATATTAGTTTTTAGTTTATATAGTATACTTATTCTTCTTAAGTAGACATTTGTTGACAACATTCTCTAGATATAACATTATAAACGCATGTTACAACATTACAGCACGTACGTTACATCAATCAACATCAAGTAAGCTAGATATTGCAAAGTAATTTAGTTTTACATTATTTCATGAAAAATCTAAATAATTAATGTGTTTGTGACTAAAATGATGTCCTACAAAAATGGAAAACGTCATCGCCCTAAAATCATAAGTCAAGCGAGTACAAAAGTTTTGTTGGGATTCTAATAGCTACAACTTGTATATATTTAAATATATTAACTGTTTGACATGTTGAATCCTAATTGAACCCTTAATCGTAGTAATCATTCAAATATTTCTCTACTTTTGTATTGTATACTACACTCTTGGCTCTTTATATATATTAAGTAATTTAAGTATTGTGTATATATTATTTACAGAGTAGAAACAAACAGAAGACTCGTTATTACAAATTACAGTTATAACAATGAACGTTCAAAAAAGCACAGAAAAACGGACATTTAAAAAAATGCATAGGAATTTTACCCGCTAAAAATTTACAAATTTTACAGTCAACATTACACAAACTATTTATCAGTTAATTTACACGCACATTTAAAGTACGACAGTCAAACAACGTAAACAAAAAAAAATCATTTTAAAATTTCAATTTTTTATAACGATTTAAGCAAAAAAATCCTACCTCGTTGCTAATTTTATTGATGGAGTACATGACAGTTTATAATATTAAGATATATATATGTTACAATATACGTTACAAAAAACAATTATGAATTATGTGTAATAGCGTTTATAACATTGAAAAATGTATATGAAAAACGTAAAAATCTTGAAAAAGTGTTCAAAAGGACATTTCTCTGGATAATACTTAGGAATATTTACGCATATTTACTTTAAAAGTATTATATTTAATAGTAAGTGAATATTTTAAGTTAAGTTTGTTGATTTTTTTGTGTAATTTAATATGTAATACAATTACAGTTTTTTTTACTACGTACTGAACTTTTATGTTAAATAATGTGTTTTTGATCAGATTTAATTTATAATATTTTGAATTTAAAGTGTTTTCTATAATAATAGCATTGTTGTTTACATATTTTTTTAATATCCTGAAGCTTCTTTGTACTCTGACCCTTCCAGCGTGAAAAAGTCTTCAAGCTTCCATTGGAGTGTTTCGAATGTCGGTCTTTTCATCGGATCGGAATGCCAACACTCAAGCATGATGTCGTACAAGCGATCTGGGCAATTTGGCGGACATGGCATTCTGTAGCCGTGCTCAACTTGGTGGAGTACTTCAGCATTTGTCATGCCCGGATACGGGATCCTTCCATAAGTTACTAATTCAGTCAGCAAGATTCCGAATGACCAAACGTCTGACTTGATTGAGAACTTTGAGTAGTTGGCTGCTTCGGGGGCAGTCCACTTTATAGGAAACCGAGTGCCTGCGAAAAAAAGAAAAAACACAAAAAATTAAGTTTGGGGTAACTTGAGGGCGAACTGCATAGTATATGCCTAAATTCGAACATAGGTTACGAGGTACTCCCTCATCATAACCTTAAACATTACATCAAAATCTCCATTTTTGTTTATTTGTTTCATGATCATGATTTTGACTATTGCACTGTTTTGCACACAAAAAGGGTGCAAATGACTGTAATTAAATTTGGTTAGGATTCTCAAGGCACTTACCCAGTCTTGCTTCATATTCGTCTTCCTTGATTAGACGCGCGAGACCAAAGTCAGCGATTTTCACGGTGTTTGACTCCCCAACCAGCACGTTCCTAGCTGCTAAATCTCGATGGATATAGTTTTGTGACTCGAGGTAGGCCATTCCTCCGGCGATTTGAGCTGCCATATCGATCAGTTGAGGGAGCTAATTATCACAAAAATTATTTCTATCATTTATCCATTCATCATTGCATCGATATACATAATTACCATTCAACACCTTTTTCATGTCACGCCATTTGTGTTATTTTTAAGACTGATTAATTTTTTCATTTCACATTTTTGTAATCATGCTGGTTGATTTGTTTAAAGTGAACCTGAACCAGGCACCTAACAAAACAATACACCTTCTTTTCAATGCAAAAAAACCTTGATAATGGATTAACTTTAATTTTTAAACGCCTTTTCTTCTCACTCAGCTTGTATTCAGCGATACTTCCTATCAATAACAATCGATTAGATTGGATTACAGATATAATTTGCCCTGCCCTTTGGCAACTTTTTTGTGTTCAGTCAAAGTTCCCATAAATCTTTACAGCGTTCTCTAAAAAGCTATTCATATTGATTCATTAATTCTCCTACAAAATTATGGCGAAGATGAATAAAATGTATTACAGGTATTGTACATTGTACGTATCTAAGCGTGTGAATTCCATCATAAAAAAAATTTGCAGCATCTCACGTCATGCACATAGCATAAAAAATTGGCGATATCATCATCATCTTAGCATCACGCAATGCTTGTAGCCTATTAAATATTCAATCTAAAATCCGTCTTTTGATCACGATTCATCTCGAGAAGAAATGATAATGGAAGGTGATATGATGTCGATGTTGATGAGTCATGAGATAATTCTAGTAATTTTCAGTCATCCATGAAAGGAAATAAGCTCTTCTAATCGATCCTTTTTTGCATCGCTATTAAAGTGTGATTAACAATTTATTGGTATGGTAGACTATTTTTTTTAAAGGATTTAAAACAAAAGAAGAATAAATGGTGGTAATGGCAATTGAAAGGGTGCCACCGTATTAGAAAAAAATGATTAGAGCTGTTTTGATAGAGGGCTGCCGTTTAAGTTTTTGCGTTGGCGTGTTTCGCGAATGAAA
>JAQFZG010004667.1:0-11427 GCA_034695465.1 Entomobrya nicoleti
GAATGAGCTCGAGGTACCCTATGGCAAGAAACTGAGCTATGCTTTGTTTATGATGTGATGTAAATGTATAGGTTCCGTAAGGGCTTAAGTGGGTAATTGCGATTTATTTCGATGAAACAGATGTCAACAACTCGAGCACACTTTTAACAAAGAGCTGGAACGAGGATCTATTAAGACCGATTTCATAATTGTTAGGGAAACTAAAACGCAATCCATGTAGCGGAAGACGATGCGAATATTTATTTAGCATGGGAAATGTTTGAAAACTGTGAAGGTTTCAAATGTTGAATGTGACATTGAAATAACAGCTTAACCGATGAAAAAAATGAACCAACTAATTTTTCAACAATTTCTTTCATTTCTTTGTTATTGTGTGAAATAGAATTCAGAAAACTTATTTTGGATTTCACAAAAAAACAAACATCAATTAATTTTCCATCATATATTTACAATAACTTTAAATCAGAAGTCAGTTAATTTTTTATTAAATAGTAAGTAAGTAAGACCTAATATAATCACAAAAGACTAAACTAAAATCTTACCCAATCCAGATCAAACACGACTTTCGGTTTTACTTTAATTTTTCCTATTTTTATCTTTTGTACAAGCCTTGATCAAAAATGATGATCTGTATTATTTTCATTAGTGGTATTAAGAACAAGGCTCATGGATTACATGAGCAAGATTTTAGGTTAAATTAATTTATTACGGTGTAGTTTTTGAACGTGACCTTAGGGATATCAGTTATTTATTCTCATAAGCTAAATTGTAATTATCAGCCTTGTTTGTTTATCTTGAACACTGCCGATCTCCCGAAATCGTCTAAATTTCTTTTCATTCTATTCTATTCGTCGTCTCGGAATTTCGATTTCTAGTTGTTACAATTCCAATGGATCTATGCCTCGGATATCTATTTCTTCTTGTAATTCCTCTGCTTGTGACTCCACTGGTTCGTCTTCTCCATTATCTGTTTGGATCGGAGTTATCTCTAAACCTAGTTCTTGTATTTTTTTCCGTTTGTTAATATTTCTTAGTACTCTTGCCTCAGCATTCGGCAACAATAGCTTATTAGTAATGTCCATGAGCTGTTTGTCAAGCTCATCTGTTTCTCCTTGTGCTCCTACCTCTAACTCCAAAATTTCCAGCACTTCAGCAATTTGATACTTGCCGACAGTGTACAAAAATTCCACAATTGTGTCTGGATCACGCCACGACGGCAAAAGCTGACCAGAATAAAAGAAATGCAATAGGATGTCCATTGTTTTTCCAGAGACATCTTCAACGTTAACAACACCAGTATGGTTTTCTATGTAATTAGAACGGAACATAGATTCAAAAACTGGGCATCGTGCTGGATTTAATGCAAATAAATATTCATGATTTTTAGATCAGCTTATAAATCAAATACGAAACTTTAAATATTTCCAAACTGGTTTACCTTTAAGTATGCACTTGTGAGCAAAAAACTCTTTTCGGTCTTTAGTTATAATTTTCAGATCAGCAGTCGACTTGTCCTTCATAATAGCGAGAAAATCTGCATCAGCTTTTTTGTGGCACATTTTGTGTAAATGATTCTTCCAAGCACTGATCGGTACTTTAATGACCAGCTTTGAAGTTAAAGTCAATTTGCCACCTTTAGGATAATTGTCTGGGGTTTCAAAGCAATAAAACTTGACCCCTTCAAAATTCTCATTTAGCTGAGCTTTCACAAATTCATTCTGGCCCTCCATCCAGCTTTTTTTGGGACCCGGACCATTAATTGATAATGAGGCCTTTGCTTCAATTTCTCCTTTGAAATTTTTCATTTCAACCATTTTCCAGAATGATGCGTAATTAACCGTAGCACGTTCCTTCAAGATCCCAAACTCAACAATCCATTTTGTTTGAAGCCGATTTGGCTTTCCGGTATTAATTTCGTATGTAAGTTCAGCAAGCATATTGTTCTCTTGCCAAACAAGTGACGACCATTTTGGAAGCGTCCATTTGTTCTCGTAAACTTCTGTAACAAACTGTTTTCAATACATAATTATAATTAACGTTTGAAAAGTTTAAAATATTTTTGTATCAAGTTTCTTTCGGAAGCATGTGAGTATTTACCTTATTTTGAAATCCCAAGCATTCTTCTATTTCATTGGTTGTCCTTGCCATCTCTTAGTATTGTTGATGTTGCAATGTTGCAAATAAAAATTAATTTGGCACTTATAAAATAACTAACTATGACCTGTTTCAATGGTGCTAACAACAAGCGAAAGGGAAACCCAGAAACGCACAATAACAAACAATCAGCTGAAAGCATGTAATGTTTTGAGGGTACACCTTTCCTAAGGTTTTGTATAAATGCATGAGAAGTTTAGTTTTTAGGGCATCATGAAAATGTACAAGTAGGTACGTTGTGCTTGTTCCTTAATGTAGTTTGCCATATATCTTGTTTAGGATACACTACATATGGGTTTGTTACCAAAGCTGTGCAAATGCATATACAAAGTGTACTCAACAAAGGGATTCGTCAAGAAACAAAAGTGCTGACGACTTTAATATAAACGTAAATGCTTAAACATAATGCATTGAAGTGCACGTCCCACGTTTTGATATGTTTTTAATGCATAGAATTTTTCGGTAGGTGAATCAATGCCAAAATGGGTTAGGTAATATATTAAGTGTCAATATTAGTGATTCTTCCTAAAATGAGCTTTGGTATGGAAATTTAATCTTTTTATATAATTTTGAATATATTTGACATTACAAATTGTTGACGTAGTTATTGTGGTGTAAAGTATTAGTATAGCGGCTAGCAAGGGAATAAATATATAATAGCGTGAACTTAAAACGCATTAGACTAAACTTCCAAGTTAATTTTAGGATGGTGAGTTTGTAAAATTGTTATTGATAAAATTCGATAAAATGTCGTTATATTTTTTATGCAAATGTTGGATTCATTTTAGGGCTCAATTTTGGGTAAATAAAAAATATTTGAAATACGTTTGATGAACAGCAAACTTTTTAGCAGAAAAATGTGTGTTTTGCTTAAAACGAATTGTAATTACTTGTAAAAATAATTTTTAGAGTTCATTTAACTATTGTTTAAAATTCAATTCTACCTGGATTCAACTTATAAGTCATTCTTTGGAAATTTGGTAAATTGATAATAAAAAATACACTCGGAAAAACCACGACCACGTCATCTATAATATTTTATGCATTACCATATTGTTGGGTGTAGGTGTCATCTATACAAAAATTAGTCATATATGTCATTTCAGCATTAATATAATAATGACGTATAAGCAATTTATTAGTCAATATTTTCTTATCAGTCACATAAATGATGATGAAACCAGAAAAGTCCATACGAACTTGAATTGAAAATCCACTACTAAATTTCAAGCCACCTTTGTGGTTTTTTTGAAAGTTTTATTCAAAATCAAAAAAGTAAGTTACCATTTCAAATACACTATACAATTGGAATAGTACAACAACTAACTTTTGCTCATTGAAAATATTAAATGTAAACATGAATGATAAACTTAACACACTAAATAAATTATCAAGGCCTATCTATAAATAAACAAATACGACTGTACTACACATGTCTACACATTTTACTGTATATTGCAAATATCAACATACGACAATTACGACTATACTCAATAGCCAATACATTATCATGTCATTAATATTAAAAAACTCAATTAGAAATTTTTTTGAAATCAACCTTAAACTTTATGAAATATTTAGTTACGTTTACAAAAAGAGAATCAGAAACCATTTTTTGCGCATAAATCAGACAAATGTTCAATTAACTTAAACAAAACTATCTAAAATAGATAATTGGATTATCTAAAATTATAATATTATGAATGATAGCACATTATTTAATTCTAATACGCTACACAGATATCAGCTATATTTAAAATACAAATATGAATGTTCTAGACAATTTGAATAGTACAACAACTAACTTATGCCTATTTAAAATATTAACTGTAAACATGAATGATAAACTCAATACACTAAATATATCATTGAGGCATAACTATAAATAAACAAATACGACTGTACTAAATAGTCACTATTACAATTGTCACTAATAATTAAAAACTCAAATAGGAAAAAATATTGAATCAACCAAAAATTTTATGGAATAGGTACGTTTACAAAAACAGATTAAGAGAAGAATCTCTCGTGCATACATCAATCAAATGTTCAATAACCTTTGTTACTACTATCTAAAAATAATCATTAAATTATAAAAATTATAATATTATGAAAGATAGCACATTGTTTAATTCTGATACGCTACAAAAATATGAGCTAAATTTAAAATGCACTTAAATTCTGATAATTTTGCAGCAATTTGTTTGAAATACCTGTGTTATTACAGTACATGCCATTTAACCCCGCTAACAATTCCAACGGAAACTCCAATCCTTTCCAAGTTTGTAAACAGTTTTGGAATGTTGGATCGCCGAATCTTCTTCTCGAACCCACTCAATGGAACCAGAGCTGAACTGATCCTTTTCGGTTTTTTCTGTGATATTGGGTAGTCAATATGAAGCCGAATGTATTCCAACATGTGCTTCATTTCCAATAAGAAATCCAGGTTCATTGGATCCTTCAAAGTTAACTGCACTCCCATCAAATTTGGAAGATCCAATCTACAATTAACAGAATCCATCCGAAGAGAAGCAGCTTGTTTGGCTGTTGTTGCTTTTGGAGGTTGCAAATTGAGTGTATCCAGCTTCCTCGTAAACTTGGCTTGGATCACTTGGAAAATTTCAGAAAGTGGAACAAAAAGGGAAGGGTTTGGTGGATAAAAATAAACTGACAACTTGTGCACCATTTTCCATTGAATTTGGGAAGACCTCCTAAACTTTTCAAATGTTTCAACCGAGTCAAAGTTAATGTCAAACACGACAAGATTTTGGAAAGGGAGGGTGAAAAAACTGTACTCAGGTTCGCACTGTGAAAGGAGCAACTTTGAAATGTGATGATTTTGCTGAATAAAACGATTGAATATCGGAGGACGAACTCGTTTGAATTCTACGGTTTTTAACTTTTCCATTTTTTTGAATTGGGGAAAACTGGTGGCGGTCATTTTAGCTTGAAATTCATCCAAGCTCATGTTCCATTCGTAGGAAGGAGTTTCATCAAAAATATCCAGGGATTTGAGATTGGGCATGTGAGCCAACCATTCCTGTAGTTTCAGAGCGTCTTCCAGATAGAAAGCAAATCCAGCGATTTGTAGTTGGAATTCGGTGATAAAACGGCCATACTTATAAAGTACATTTGAAATGGCTTCAAGATATTTGTGACCGTCCTCTGCCATTCCATTTTCACCGTTGATGGTGATCACTGTGAGATTGTTCCAAATGAATGGACTTCGATTTACTTCTGGTTTTCCATGAGTGGCTTCAAAATGATCAAGGAACTTGAAAACTTGATCTGAAGTGGCGTCAAATACGTTTGTAGTCTTGTAGCATGGTACACGAGTTAATGTTTCGGGCAGCCTGGCACAAATCAGTTTTCCTTGGATGCTCTTGTCCACAACGCCATTCCACAGGGAGCACACCTCCCGGCATTTGAGAGCATCGGAGAATGAAAGCCCCTTTTCACCTTCCTTTTTCCATAAAATATTGAAGACCTTCTCAAAAAGGATAAGGGTTCGTTGGGATGATAGTAGATTGCGGAAGTGAAGTGATGATTTTGTAAGATTTTCAAGGGCATCAGGCTTGCTTGCTAGTTTGTTGGTTACCACGTCCAAAATCTGAAAGATAAATAATAAAATTGTATCTCTTTTTGTAATGAAAAGATAAATAATAAAAAAAAATTTGTAATGAAAAGAATAATAATAATTTAAATTTTTATCAATTTGGCTTACCTTGCCAGGAAGAATTTCTTCGAAACGGTTGTAATCCTGGGTGAACAAATTGTCGTCACCATACTTGGCATCCACTTCAGGGATTTCAAAAGAAACTTGTCCGATTTGCTCCATCGTGTCTACTAACAGTCTTGGTGGTACTGTGACGTGCTTCGTAATCAAATGAGTTTTTTCTTATAGTGTTGAAATCTGGAGTATCTGGGGAAAATTGTGGGTTATCAGAGAGGTGCATTTGAACACTGACGAGAAATTATGGAAAGCTGAAAAGTTTTATAACTAACTGGCAGAGATAATTGAATGTAATTTTTGCACGTTTACTTTTACTGTATGTCAACTCACATCTGTCATATTCTTCCCATATGCTAGGCACTGAAGACGCATTCCTATGTTCAATTGTACATACCTAATTATAACTGGTATGACGTAGATAGAGATAACCAGAGTAGCAACCAGACTTTCCGATCTGTATTCATGAGAATGGTTTGAATACAATGCTGTCGTTGTATGAACACATGAACGGGTATGAAGTACCTCTACCTTATATTTTCAAATGTGCATTCATGTTTGCGGTAAGATTAGCTTGGAAAACAACGAAGTTACTCTTCAGTATTTGATCAAGTCTGCATGGGACAGACGGGTCTAGAAATGCAATGAACGCCATAAGTTTATTTTTAGAGATACAGAGAAAAACAAATGTAAAATGTTATGACGAACACTATTCCGTGAGTCACCGATCAAACAAAAAACAAACATACGAAATGCTTAATTTATACGGACACACATATGTGTGTGTGTAAATAAAATGGTTTATCAATAGTTGAAATACAGATAAATTCATTAGAAAGCTGAAAACCTGAGTACTTCTTTTAAGATGTAATACGCATGCATGATATTCATTTTAAATATTATCATATCATTACGAACATATCAAATCTTGACAAGCATTGTAATTGTTCTAAAGCAAACGCAATGCTCCTTACGATGACACTTACGTCCATGTGTACACATGTACATGTTTGTAAAATGGTAACCAGTTTGTTCCATACCAACTAATAACATTGTATTTTAAAATTAGTTCTTATCATATCGTATCGAGTTTGGCTGATAACTCATCTATCGTCACTAGTTTGTTTTAAATACTTCGTCCACCAGAGAAAAACTTTCCAATATTTATTAAAACTAGTTTTTATTCACACGCTCAATATAAAGCTTATCTTATCTTACGTACAAAACGATTTAGTATACTTTCTAAAGATTTACTTCATCAAAATATAACATATCCATCTTAACAATAAATATTTCAATGCAAACTTAAGCAGTAAAACGTGACATTATAAGTATGTACATATGTACATATGTTGGATGTGATCGGAAGGATGATTAATAGCTTAATCAATATGTTTGATAGCTGTATCAATATGCTTTTGTGTAAACACAACTCTGCAAATAGGAAACACGTTTTGGTTATTATTAGAATAAGACTGTTTGGATACACATCACGGAAAATTTATGGACTCAAATGCTTATATTTCAACAAAGGCTACATTTCTATTTACTCAATAACATACAATGCTAGTATTACGTGTATTTTTTTGTAGATCATCAAAGTTCAATTTTTTAGAATCTATAGTCCTTATAAATGTTATATGATTTACTTGTGTACATGCCGCAGTTAAGTATCTTATATATTAATATGTAGAATGATTTGATAACTTTTCTTGGTGTAAAACGGATTAATCATGAGAAATGACACCTTACTAAAATCTTACTCTAAATGGTCAACTTATGACATGCATTGTGCCAATAAATGTACATTGATTGATGACAAAAGTAAATATGTAGAACTGAGAAATGCTAAACACTTTCGGCGTTTTTTTTTGTTCCAACACAAATCTACAAGTAAACAAGTTTTTATAGGGACAGGCAGTATGAAATCTCATAACGGGCATTGTTTATAGTCAAATGATCTAATTGTATTCATTTTTTAATTATTATTCAATAAAAGAAGTTAGCTTATAGCTTGCCATAGTTCAAAACAAACTACTTAGAATACAGGGAATTTAAAATTAACAATTTAAAAACGCTCTGTACTGAATCCCAAAAAAGTTCAAGTACAAACCATCAGCTGATTAGTTGACCTTAGGACACTTTACTAGTGTGCTCATAAATACTAAATCAGATTTACTTTTAAAGTGAAACAAACATATCAATTCACTATCGACTATTAGTAATATTAGTACTGGTAAACCAATAAAGACTTGGATTTCCTACCAACCAGTCTGCCTAGTTAGCTAACAAAGGTAAAACATGAGTAAAAAACATAAAATATACATTTAATGGCGAATTCCTTTAAAAATGGAATTTTAGTTATTTAATTTTAGGATAGTAATTATTTCTCGTTGAACTATCTCGTCTGTTTTTTACGAGTTTATATGATCTGGAGCCAACTATTTGCATTCTTCCTGTGTAACAGTATAACGACACCACATGAACTAAAATTATACATAATTGTTCTCTCTTATTTTAGCATTTACATTCAAATAAAATAATCTCGGAAAAATTAAGATTTCAAAATACGCAAACATCAAATATCAATAAATTTGATTTTGCAAAAAAATAATAATAACGTATTATTATCCATATAAGCTCAAATGGTCTAAAAATGTTTAAATTTCTAGTCATGAACTCATCTAGACATTGAACTTAAATTATATTAACTTGACATATTTTAAAGTTAGAGGTAATTTGTAATAAAAACCTACTGTTTAAAAAAATGTTATTTAAAACAGGAACAATTACCAAACTTATTTTTTTATAAATGCTTATTTGTGTACACATTTGTGAAATGCTCACTTATGATCAGCCCTTACAAGCAAGTTATTGTCATCGGTGTTATTTTTTTCAACGCCACCAAATTGGAACGAAGTAAATAGCTCATCGGCAGTTTCACATTTTTTTACTCTGTTCTTCAGGCACTCCAGCAGCTTAACCTCTACATTATCCAACAACATTTATCTAGAAATACGCAACAAAGACAAATCAAAATGCGGCGTATCACAGTCATAATTATCTCCAAGCACGTTATTGAACAAGGTTAAAGCTTTAATATCAAATCTTCCTTTCTCGATTTATTGTAAACCTTAATTTAAAAACTAGTTTAATTTGTTATAAAGAGTCCAAAGAATAAATTTATTTTTAGTGGTTAAAGTTAAGCACATACAAAAATGTTCAAATTAAAAGTTGTTCATTTAAAAATACCTAAACTTTACCAAACGAATAGCATTAGTTATATTTCTTACAAGTCTTTCTAAATTCAATTGTAATAAATTCAATAAATGACGTAAACGTTTTTTTAAATATTAAACTACTCAACATTTTAAGCAAATAACAAAATATTTAGCTTCAAACTTACAATAATCATACCATTCAATAACATTGTGCTAATGCAACACTATAATACATTATAAGTAAGTAGAGTGATAAACGAAAAACTCAAAAAAAAATACAGGGTTGACAAATAACATATTTACTGACATATAATCCTTAAATACAACTCTGATTGTAATTTTCAAAGTTATGAATTTTAACTCGGCACAATTTTTGAAAATCAACGAAATAAATTTCCTGCACTTTTACGTCTTATATTGCACGTAAAATATGCGTTCATCTGTCCTTTCGTTTCACCAAATAAGGTTTTCCTTCATTACATATATTATTAAAATCATTACTTTGGTAATTAAGTGGCTTGTTTTTCCGGAAGTGCTTTTAGAAGTAAACTTTTGTCAATGCCTTCATCATCCTTAGGCTTCACAGACCCAACTATGTTAAAAAGCTCTTGTGCAGTTTTTATCTTTTTTACCAATTCAACAATTCGATATACTACCTTTTCTTCGATAAATTTCAGAGACAGCTTCTGTACAAGCGCCAACAAAACAACTTCACGATAAGAAACAACGCTATTTTGACGACTTGGATTTATAATGGTATAGAACACCTTTTCAAGATTTGTTCCTTTTTTGATTTTTTCCCAAAGTTTCAGCACATCAACCATGCTAAAGTTCTGATTTTCTAGTTCTCGTGCTTCCGCGAATGTAGTTTCTTTACTATGCTCAAATAGAGAAAAAAAAACTACTGGCTGTTCTCAAGTCTTTAACTTTCTCAACCACACGTTCAAGTAATTTTTCTTCTGCTTTATGTAGCCCAAGTTTGGATGCTAAATCTAGTAATATCACTTGCTTCGATGTTACATCATCATCATTAACTACACTATGCAAATGGTTGTCTAGCAAATCCAGAATTTCTACTATTTGGTACTTTCCCACGGCATAAGTAAACTCACAAATGATATCCGGTTGACGCCAATTTGAAGAAATGCATCCAGTGTAGAAATATCTAAGCAGAATTTGCATTGCAGCTCTACCCACGTCTACTAGTTTTATAATCCCTGTAGAAGTTTCTGAGAACTCAGAACTGAGCATGGCAGCAAAAACAGGACATTGAGCTAAAATAAAATGTAGTCAAGAAAATCAACCAACTGATGGAGTTGCAACTGCATTCATTTATCTGATAAAACTTATAGGAAAGATTTAATATTGTTTCGAACCTTTTAAAATTAGTTTATGAGCACAGAGTTCAGATCTGTCTGGAAATACGAATTTTATATCAGCTGATAACGAATCATTTAATAAAGCTTCTTGTCTGCTTTGCTGGTTTGTCAAAAACGATCCCTCAAAGTCAGCCAACGAACGTTTACTGTTAGCTGACGCTGGGATTGTGGATAAAGTTGTTAATTTGATAGTAATTAAAAACGTTATTGATCCGCTTGAGTCCAACAGGTTTGTCCAACGTTCAACCGGAAGTTGAAATCCTGTTGCAGGTTGATCAAGTATGAAATACATTTCGTTTACTTTGACATCCTTCTCGGCCTACGTAAGTAAAATATATTTAAAAAATAACTGTTTCAGAAATTCAGAGGATATTTTTTAATTAAATAATTTGAATAGAGTCATACCATTCTTGGACGAGAAGCCTTTTTGAGCCGACTGTTGAGTAAGTAAATAGAGATTTTTGCATGTAAATCCGTTATTGCAGGATGAAAATCTATTACTTTCCAGTAAAATAATGTTTTGTTGGCCAGCTCAGGATGAATCTTTAGACCAAATTCCCACTTTGATTGCATTTTAGCGTTGAATGTCAACTTTTGTTCCTCCAAGAGAACGTTGTTTTGCTGAACTTCGACCCAGTTCGGTATTCTCCAGGTACAGCAATACGTTTCCTATAGTAAAATAAACCCGCTGTAATAGCGATCATAACGACGTAGCTGACACAATGCGACGTATAATGACGCTAGTGATGGTCATTGTTGTTGCTAATGAAAAGCGCTTTCGAATGATATGTCACATGACATGTTTGAAGTTGCAAACTTTGACCCCGATTTCTGACCTCATGAGGTCACTGTGAACCAACGTGACACATGATTCGTGATCTACTCGACGAGAGCTTTCGATTGCACTGTTCAGATGTACACTTTGATCAAGTTGAAAATTTTC
>JAQFZG010004668.1:0-11426 GCA_034695465.1 Entomobrya nicoleti
GACAAGATTATTAAAAAATAATTACTACTAGGACGTCTTTTTATATTGAAAAATGTAATCAACTTTATATATGCTAAGTAGAAACGTTACAGTTACATTATATGCAATGTACAGGGCCCCTACAAATCATTTAAGCGGTTAAAATATTAAATAACTGCAAAAATATTTATCGTACAATTTCAATTTTTGATTTGTTAAAAAGCCTGAACCTTTAGAAGTTTGTCAGTACCAAATTTCAAACTCCAAGTTTAACCAGTTAAGAAAAAGACGGGTTGATTTGCATTGTGTTCGAATTTAACATGGGTAGGCATGGGTGGCAACAGACAGGTAAAATGGCAATTTGGCCATGAAAACCACAAAGAGGAAGCTTCAGCACAACTTCAAATCATCCTGAACGATAAAACTTCGAATTAAAGGATGAATTAACACAAACTTCAATTTTCAGGACGACTTTGTTACGGTCAGGCGGGGTCACAAGACTTGTCTTGCCTTTCCCCATTCAAATGTCAAACTGTTGCTACCCATGCCTACCCATGTTAAATTCGAACACAATGCAAATCAACCCGTCTTTTTCTTAACTGGTTAAACTTAAAGTTTAAAATTTGGTACTGACAAACTTCTAAAGGTTCAGGCTTTCCAACACATCAAAAATTAAAATTGTACGATAAATATTTTTTCAGTTATTTAACATTTTAACCGCTTAAATGATTTGTAGGGGCCCGGTATATACATTATACTTCGTTCATGTTAACGTAAACAAAATATTCAATGGCAGATTAAACAGCTTCCCCTTACAAGAATTCGTATCCCTTATAAATTTTCTCGTAGATACTTTCCGTCACACTCTTCTTAAGCTCGTTAGATGGGCTGTGCTGTAAATTAAATCGAAAAGAGTACTGAAATCAACTACGGTGATACTTCACCACAATCAAATTTTAGAAGTTTACAAGTGTTGGACGAAGAGAAAGCACACTCGTATCTGAAGTTAATGAGTTTTTATTTATAATGGCATAATTCCATTTATAGACTCTTGTTTTTTTCTTGAATACAACTTTCTTTTTAATCTACCACTCTGGAGTTTACTTATTAATTAAGACTCACACACATCAATGCCAGTAAAATAATGCGCTAAGTTGTGAGCCAAGAGTGAAGACTATTGCGTGAAAACACCTTATTGCCTTTCACGTAATAATGAGATACAAATCAAATGATTATATGGTTCGCATCTCCTAAGACACTACTCATCCATATTGTAAATAGCAGCAGAATTACTTATCATACTGTGTATACTGTTTAATACAATACAAGAACATTTACTTTCTCCTGTGTGAACCTGTTTTAGCAGAAAGATAAAGTAACAACATTCAATAATAACATGTAGATACAGATTTTCACTTTACAATTCTGTTTTGAATACCATCCAATAAATCACATGAATAAAACGTAGTTGTTGCACTTGAAAAACTGACATCATCATGAGCAACTTCCTCATTTCCGAATCTTGAGTAATTGAATAAGCAACATTAGATAGGAGCTACTTAGTAGGCATTTCTTCACTGATGTTATTCTTTTGTACAACCCATCGCTATCTAAACAGTTGTCATGTACAAGTAATTTCAAAGTTTATGCAACGAAAATAGCAAATAATGAGCAGATTTGCATTATAAATCATGTCAAATCAATCCCAAATCCATTTCCTTCTTCCAAAAGTAAACTTGTTCAAAAATGAAATTGTACGCATCAAAAAAATTTTTGTTGAGACGGATGCAGAAAAATTGTCAATGAAAAACTTGATTGATATATAAGTGAACAAATTGTATCATCGAAAACTCATATGTGCCCACATGATTGAATATGTAATGAGCTTTTGTAAAAAAAACAATTTCAAATGCTCCATAGTCGAGGAATAAAAAGCATACGTTTTATTAATGTTATTTTTTAAAACTCGGAATGGGCTTTATTAGGAAAGCGGAAATTAAACGAATCCAATTTCAAACTCTTCCAGCATTTTATCCTCTTACACAAAATTTATTATTCAAAAAGCGTGTATGTTGTTGGTTAAGTAATTTCTGTGATCATATTCTCAAAATAGTATATCATTTTTTCAAAACAAATATTAACGTACCATAAAACAATGTGACAGAGAAGTTTAAACGAACTGTATATTCAATCATTGCTTTGACACTTTAGAGTAGAGTATAGGTATATTCATATTCATGAATCTTGATGTTAAATAATAGAAGCCATTTCTAAGTGACATGTATGTAAGTGACTGAACGTAGAATGTCTAATATCTAAAATCGCATAAAATAGGGATGTGTATCCAAAAAGGTGATGTAGTCCCAAAAAAAGAGAAAATACGTCTTTTAAAAGAGAAATAAGCACAGTAGCTTGGGGCGCTGGAAAAAGATCGCACATTTCCTGCTTTTTGTAACTGATTTGTAATTCGTTTGGATTATTTTACAGGAGTCGAAAAGACATTTTTGCATTAAATGAACGAAAAAAATGAGTTATCAACTATACAATGTCATCCAATTTAAATTTATGTAATGGCAAGACAACTACTAGAAAGTACCCGTCCTTCTTGTGTGTGAGCTCTATATCAACCTCCCAGTTGTTAAACAGGAAGCGTTTCAGGCCATCATTTTAGTATAAATGATGAGCTGGAAGAAATACCGTCATTTATCTGCATCATAAAATATTATGCAAAACAAATTATGTCATGGGCGACAAAACATGCATAGAATTGTACATATATTTTTGCATTTTATACTGTCAGTACATTCCATAAAACCACTTTTCAAATTAAATTTCATTGATTATGAAATAATATGGGTTACTTATTGCGGTCTAGGAAACCCAATTCAACCTTAATTTTTTCGTTTTGAGTTAGATTTAGAATACATACTCGTTTTCCATTAAATGTATATTATATGTTTCCGCGTGAATAATATTTATGTTTTCATTCTACAAACAAAATTCATTCTACACTTTCACCTTTCTGTACCCACCTTTAGCAAACGAGCAAATTCAGGCAAATATAGAATATGCTTGTTTATGTCTTGTTTGTTTTAGTGCATATTTCAGACTTATTATTTAAACTTTGTATTCTGTATGTCATCAATTTGAATACTATCTGCATGGTATACTTGCATACATTTCTTGTTATTTATCAATTCACTTCATTTTTCCACCGTTTCATTGCCACCAGTACAATTTCAAATAAATATCACAAACTACCGTAGGCTGAGCTGATTTTCTAGCATTTAAAGAGATTTTACGAAAATATATTCTCCACTGAGATGGATTTCATGTAAAAAGCCATTTTACAAGTGTTTCATAAAATATGCAAGACCATGTTTGCGATATAGTGTGGATTTTTTCTCTAGGCAAACTAATATACATAATAGTACAAGAAAATGTAAAAAAATGCTTCAGAGCTCTGGAAGAAAAGAATCTACTTTTGCATATTTGAAGTTTTTATTCCATGTTAATATGTTCAAACTGTATATAAAGAAATGATTTTGGTGTATCACACATTGCACAAGGCTCAGCAAAAGATATAAAGTGCAAACACAATATTCTTAATATGCATTGATGTATAGCTTTTCCTTCCAAGCAGCAATGGAAAATAATAACCCCAGAGGGTACTCACATTTAATATGCATCCACATCCACACATCAAAATAAAAAAGCATTGTATGATATGTTTGTACATTTACCCATGTCACTCTTTCACATTTTTTAGGGGATTCTGCACTGCTAACCTATTTTCACTTTCAGATTCGCCCCGTCATCTAATTCCAGATAAAGACATATGGGTATTTTGTGGCGGTGATGGTGCTTACCAGTGCTGTTCAGTATCCCTATTTTTATGCAAATACATACAAGAGCAATTTGATATTGCATGAAAAATAAAAATAAATTGGCAAGCGTGTTAAGTTTGTATGAAATGAATATTTCAAGTTGTACTCATCTTCAGTACTAGATACAACCAAAGTGGTATCCACAACACAGGTTCATTCAACTAAAGTCTGTATTTTGGAGGATTGACTTTGTCTAAGCCAAAGTTCATACAGTACATTCAAATTGAATTACGGGTGTTTGCACTTTCCCATTTGATTTCGCTGAAGAATGCTACATACTTTTCTGGTGCATAACTACTTCACCACCCCTCCCAAAAACGCTCAAGTTTGATGCTAGGGTGGATTTTGGGTAATTATTCACCAGTTGCAGCTTAAAATATTTTACTGGATCAAATGTTCAACGTCAGATTAATTTTAAAAATTTAATCATTATATTGAAATATTGACTTGTATTATTTAGTAAATATGCATTCAAATTAATCAATCAAAGTAATTAGAAAGCCTGAATGTTCGAATTTCTTGCATAGCATTGGAAAAATGAACCGTATGCTTTTCGACTTAACTTTTTATTATTTTTAAAATGCATACATATGCATACATACTGCATTTCTTGCTCAGTTTTTAAACTAAAAAAAACTTTTACTCAAAGTGAAAACACGAATTCATTTCAAACACAAGTCATATATAGCGTATTTAAAAACACAGATGCTAGTGAAAATTTTGGTCTTACTGTTTGGATAGGTGGCTTACTCAGGAAGTTTAAGCAAGTCATGTTTTACGATTAATGAATCGTGTACTGTAAGAAAGCCGGTCGAGATTTTGAGGGCATTCTGACACCGCCGACTTCAACCGCCGACTGTAATTCTCAGCATTATAAATTTTAGCCAATTCAACTTGGGATTTTGTCTGTAATGGTTTCAAGCCGGTCCCAGAGAAGAAAACACAGGAGGGGGAGGAAAGAGCATGCTTAGTGGCTTGCATCTGGGTGAGCTTACAATGAATGCTCACACCACATTTTTTCGTGCGGCTTGTCTTTGTCGGCAAGTGTTTGGGTAAAATAAAATAAAAAGTAATTCGTTCAATCATTAGTTTCGTTTCTCAAAACGATTGTCATTGGCTTATGCAATTTTTCGAGTCTCCTTTCACGTTTGTATTAAAATAACTTTTTATTTCTAAAAAAATACGTAATTCTAATAGTAATTAGATTGCCAAATTTATTCAAGTGGTTAAAATAAAATATTTCATATATGTAGCTTGTTATATATCTTATCCGATAATAACAATCCGGTCAGAGGACTCATCTGTATAAATCTCTTTCTAAAAAAAATTGCAAAGCTTATTAGTGTAGAACAATTTAGAGTTGTTAGTGACATCAAAAGTAGAAAAAATACGAGTATATATTAACAAGGTGGTTGTCTACTGACGTCGTAATACTTAAAGTCGAAAAGAGGGCTTTAGCGCAATCTTCTACTGAAAATCTCTCTTTCACCTATAAACACATTACTGCTTTCTTCACTTTCTCTTGTCTGGACGATATCCTATAAAGTCATTAAAAAAGTAGTTTCTCGTCTTGAATACATTCACACATTGCCATAAAAACAAGTATATCGAAGCATGGTGGAGAAAAGAACATAATTGAAACGGGAAAATATGTGCGAAATTATTAGTTAAAGCAAATTACAGATGTTTCAGCGCATTATAAATTACTAATTTAGTGTCAAAGTTTTTTCTTCGTGAGATACCCATCCAGAGGACATCAATACTTATCGCTGTGTTCCTTTCTCTGAGCGATAACGTAACATCATCGATACTACACTAGTAGTGCAAACTTGATAAATAATATGTACTTGGTGGACGTTTTGTTAATAATGCTGATTTAGATTTCATCAGATCACTTTATTTCATCAGTTTAATTTACCAATTCCATTCGATTTCGACTATCAAACTTTCTACGGTATAATTTTCCATAAACATTATAAACCGTATACACATACTACGGAAGATCAACAGGATTAAAAATGTCCTCCGGACTAAGAAGAATGCTTAAGTGAACATGAAAACATGAGTGCATGATGATAAACCACGAAAAAGTACAACTGCGACTGAAAAATACACTTTAGTGAGAGACGGAGGGTGTTTTTTCACGTTTCACGTTTTTTCAAGTCATGTCAGTGATTAAGTTGATGAGCAAGCGTAAAAATGCCATAATGGAAGAAAAACTGTGTTTCGCTGCTATAACCAAAAATCAGCTCAGTTGTACGTCGGACTTGCACGGGATAACTTTATCTTTTTAGGATACAGAATATATATCTCGAAATAGCCACACTGCTTTCACTGCACTATTTTCACCGTCATCCAACCTTGTGAATAAAATACTTACTTTGGTATTGGTTTTTATACTAATGGTGCTTTGCAGATTTGTATGTGTATACCTCAAGTTACCTGATTAGAAATATTTTCAAATAAATTATTATTAGTGTTTTTCAATAATATGGACTTAAGTTTGGTGAAAGGTTTTTTCTTTCTGCTATATCCTTTGCGTGAGTTTGCTGGCTATGGCCGAAAATATTTAGTAAAGTGGTAGGTGACGTTTTTGAGGATGGTCCTCCAAACTCAACTAGCCTCAACATTAATAGCAATTTGAATAAAATCACAAAATTAATTAAAAAATAGCAGAAATAACGCATCAATATCCTTTGACTCTTTAAATGAACAAGCCCACCTGGATGCAAATAAAATGAAGAGTGTATTTTTAAGCGTTTTCTTTGTGATTACGGCTCTTGGTGTGTTAATAAATTCACTAGTATTTTATATTGTTTTCATAGCATCCAAACGAAAGTCAAGGTACGCTTTTACTTTAAAATGATTACTAAATTTCACCATAAAATTATAATTCTTTAGTTATCCCTGTATATTATTAATTTACAAAAAATAAAAGTTTATTTTATTTTTTGTGAAGACCTGCCCATATTCTGGTTGATCATCTATCACTTGTCGTCATTGGATTTACATGTATGCTGTACATATTTGTATTGGAAAAAGCTAGTGTACTCAGTTTTCCGGTTCTTGGAATTTGCAATTTATTATTATTTTTGACAGGCAATTTGACACCGCATTTTTTACGAATAAATCGCAACATTTAGACGCTTGAAGTTAACTTGATTTTGGGGTTTTGTAGCTCTTATTTACTACGTGATTTCCTTAAATACGGTGGCAATTATTTGGATACGTACAAGAAATAAAGTTATTACCTTCAGAAAAAGCTTTGTATTTTGTTGCATTGGCTTGATGTGGATCAGCGCTATATTCGGCACCCTTCCATTCCTTTTTATGGTAGAGGCCGTTGACAACCGGGATACTAACTTGACGAGTTGCAAAGAGGTATTTTTTCTCGTTTTATTGATATGATTGTGGAATAATTTGGTGTTAAATATATACATAATTAAGTTAACGTATCAGACTGCCTAGTTTAGACAATAACGATCATATTTAATGAAGTTGTTCGTGTAAATGTTAGATTTTGTCTTATTCAGAATGAAATGTACGCCGGAGACGATCATTTGAAGAATAACTACTAAAGACGTGCTGAATGACTTGATAAAACACCTATGTCATGATTCATTATTTTTATTTGTTTATTCTCTTCCGCAGATACCTTTATTTGGGTGACCTGAAGCTACAATTACATACGAAGCTTTTCGTTTCCTGTTCTCCAACATAATGGTGTGTTTGTATCTCATCCGAGGTAAGAAAATAAACACCACAGTTTTAACATTCGCAAAATAAGTGCATAAATTTTCTTCATACGCATTACTGTTTTGTGAAATATAGCTTCAATCAAGTTACTATCCTACCTGCAATATCTGAAAGTTATTAAGGTCAGTTATTTATTTTGCTATTGTGCAACGAAAAACTTATCGCTCAAAATATATTAAAATTTTATTGCCTAAAAATATCAATTTTCTCTCATTCAACTTTCACTGTATTTTTGTATCTCCGAAAAGCATGAATTATTCTTAATGATTTGGAGTTGCCGAGACTTTTGTAGAGTTTTTTTAATTTCATGATAAACTCCTTCAATTTTTTTAAAAAAGTTAATGAGTATTGGGCGTATATAAGAACTTCAACTATTTTATCTACTAACCGTTAAATATATTGTTAATGAGAGAACATATGATTTCGAACTGGTTATGATTGTAAAAGTATGTTTACATTCTTGTTTTTATATTAAAGCTTTTTCAGAGTGAAAGAATGAGGAAACGAATACGACAAGTGCGATTGATACATTTACACACAATTTTATTCATATTCGGTTGGTTTCCAGAAGGAATTCGCATTTTTTTGACAGGACTATTTACAGCGCTTGGCTGGAAAAATGATGTCATCAATTTCCTTATTCCATCTGTCGTTCTCAACTACACTGTATTCATTCTATGTCCATTAAGTTACGTATTTTTGCTCGAGGGAAGTTCTGCCGCAAACATTTTTGTACCATATTCGCGAAGAAATATTCGTGGTCCTGGTCAACCAGTAAACATTGAAAATATTGGCCAAGAATCTGGATGTAGAACCGGTCCACAATTACAACACGAATCAAAAATACCACTCAAACAAAACAAAAAAGGAGCAAAAAATAAGGAGCCATTTAACTTTGAAACTATGGAAATGAGTAGAATATCTACAGCAGGTGTTACTGAGTCATCAAAAACTAAACCCGTTGCATTGCCCATAAGAACGCCTACACAACATTCTAACAACGCTGAAGTTTCTTCCCTAACATCGTACGCAATGGCTTGTCAGCAACTACGTGTCTCTGTAGAAATACACCCTGAACCCCGAGAATCTAGTGCTGAGAGTGAAAATGTGTTTGGTAAACGTAATAGTGAGTTCTTGGTTTAAAAATATAACCAATATTGTTTATAGTTCATGTTTATATGAAATAAAAATATAGATTTTGTAAACTTACATATCGAAGTATTTTGTAACGTGACTTTGTTCTACAAAAGAAACAATCAATCAGTAAAACTCAAGAAGAAATCTTTATTGTTCGACATATTAACTGTACAAGCCACCACTAAGTATCCCAGAAGAGTTTGTTAAGTTTTTTGGGTCACACTTAAGATAGTGGAAACGCCAGAATAAACAACTTGTCTCCTAAGGCACTAAAGGTATGTTCATTTTTTCTTTTAAATATGTCGTAATATTAATTAGTTTAAGTCTAAGCGAAAGAAACTGACCGTTTTTGAGATTTATGAAGTTTGTACTGTAGGAAACAGTTGAAGTATGGTGGGCATTATGAGATAAGCTGCAAATTCTATCACAATTATCATTATACGACATAGCCGGTTCGGCTAGAGAACACATTTTCAAAGGTCTTTAGGCAGATTTCAGGGAGAAAGCACAAGGAATAAAAACACGCTTAAAATATGCATTATTAAAGCTCGGTATAAAATGTTCATTACGGTTATATTTTAAAATACGATAATGATGAAGGTACAGTTTAAGTTCATAACCTTGCTTGCCTCTCGACAAGAAATGAGAACTGCAAAACCATCCCAAGCTATTGAACAGCATGGCACACAATGTTAAACTGTCAAATATTCTAACTGTTTAAGCACTTAGAAAAACGACGCGGGGCAATTTGCGATTGTGGCAGTGTCCATATTTTTTCAAAACTTTAAACCTGATTACTCATTAATCCCGAACGTGCACTTGTGTCTTTTGCACACGTGAAAGAGTAGCATAATTTGTTTCTACAGCTAAACTTATAATTTGATTACAATTCGTAAATAAATCACAAGGCTCAAAAAATCCTGAATAACATTAACTTTGATGTATGTATGTTACTGATCTTATAAACTATAAACATTGGACTACTAAATTATTTGAGAAGAAAGGTAAAATATGGTCTCGATAATGTGGCAATTATGACAGCAATCACGGAACAAGAAATGTTCAGTTTGACGCTGCCATGACAGTCGCACTAATGTTTGCTGATTCTAGCCATAATGTTTGCAGTACATTGTAAGCAAGGGTGGGTGCACTTTGCCGTTTTACTTTTCTAAAGAATGCTACGTGTTTTGTTGCTGTGAGCACAACCACTTCACAACCCTTTTCAAAAAGTGCTCAAGTTTTAACCCCTGTTGCTATAAGGGTAGATTTTTAGGTCTTCGGCCACGTACCACTTGAGAATATTTTAACGGGTAATGTGAATTATTTGATAAATCAGTTGCCATTTTCATGTAGTCAAGCGTGGCTTGTAAAATTAAATGTGCATCTACAAAAATTAGCAAATCAAGATAATTTAGAAGATTTCATGTTCGCATTTCTTCGGAAAAAAATAACCAGAATGTCTTTTTTTTGTAATTTTGTTTGATAAATGCATGTTAGTTTGCCTAAGTTAAAGCCCAACATTGATATTATAGTTAGTTTGTTATCATTTTGATGCTTATGGATACACATTGCATTTCTGCTCTTTTCGTGCACTACAAATTGGAAAAGTAGTGTTTCAACTTAACGTAAGCATACGTTCGCAAGTATTTCAGTCAGAATTGTAAAAAGGCAAGCTTCCGTAAGATACAAGTGCGAACGATCAATGATAACGTTTTGATACATAATTGGCCATCTAATCTTGAGAGAAAGGAAGACTGTATTTGCGTATTTATCTTACTGAATTCAACTTAAAGTATGTCCCATATCAATGGAAATATTTTTAGAAGTTAATTTTCTCAAACTCAAAAATGATATATAACTGAGCATTTATATATCTAAATACTACTAAGTATAAGGTACAAAAATATACAAGACGGGAACTTTTAGTGCAATCGTATCAAATATTACGATGTGTTTCCAATACAATGTAAATTACGACAATTCCCGGTTTCTCTAACATAACGTGTCGGCTGGTATTTTCCCATACAATGGCAATTCTTGAAAAGACTTTAGTGATTTTAATAGCTTCACTTATTCGGCTTTGCATAATGCCCAGAAAATCTGGACACCACTTACTTGGGGAACCTATGGACCATTTTAGAATTTAGCAAAATTCCAGCTTTTCTGTTCCGAAGCGTTTTTTAAGCAAAAATCTACAACCAATCTTTGGATGTTGTTCCTGATCTTTTGCGTGCAGAAGTGCCACTTCTTTTGACTTAACCTTAACGTTTACTTCCTTAGCTTTCATTTTCTGTAGGACGTATGGCTAAATTCACACTTTCATGGCAACAGCACTTATAGTAATGGAAGTACCATTCTCGAGCGTCTTCCAAGCCATTTTCCACGTTCTAAAGGCTCCCATAAAATTTGGGCTACCTTAATTTTTGATTTAATGCATTAAATCTGTAGTATAATGCCTGGCAATGATTTAAAAAATCATATATCGCGATATGCTTTCATTTAAAAAAAGTTTGATTGTCGTGACCTTTGACCTTCATGCGATATTTTCGTAACAGGAATAAACAAGCATTTAAAAAGCTTTAATATTTGAAGTTTTCACGATAGGTAAGGCATTCAGGGATCCGATCTTGTATGTTTTTTGTACTTTGGAGTAAGCAGTATTTAATT
>JAQFZG010004669.1:0-11426 GCA_034695465.1 Entomobrya nicoleti
ATTGTGGCTATGGGTGAACCGAATAAATGCACCTAAAAATGAAAACAAATGTCAAATACGTAAATTATCAATAAATTAGAATATTTTTTTGCAGTTTCATTGAAAAAGTACCAAAAAAATGTTTTCTAGTATTTAATATATAGCTCAAGAGAGTGGCGTAATGATAATCTCCGAGTGTGAAAATCATACAAGAAGCTCACGTTGAAAAAATGATTGTATGTTAAATGAAATGGAGTACATATATTTGTGAAGGATTTATATGTCCTGGTATTTTTATGACACACATTAAGGTTTGGTCAAAACCTTTATTTAAATGGCTACACTACTGCACTAGTGTAGTTATTTTCACATAATATGTTTTCTGGTCGTTCTTGGGAAAAAGCTTCTTGTCTGATTTTTGCACACTGCGAGATTTTCACATAATCAAAGAAAAAACTGCTAAAAATCAACTGTGATTCAACGGAATATTAATATTTATAAGTAGAATGCACAGTGATACAAATAATGATAGCGATTGTCAACGAATTAAATTTTCAGTGAATTTGACAGATGCTACAAGACTCTTTTTAGGGAACCTCAGGATACCCATATTTTTCATTAAGCCCATACCTCAGAGGTAAAAATATAAATTTAGTTTTAACAAATAATTGGAAACGAAAATTCGAATTATTTTTTGTGCCAATTTGTCAACGTCACTATTTCACCTTTTTTGAAGGAAAGAAAGTGCTATTTTTTTGTGAATGATAACAACATGATAAGTAATGATTATACTAAAAGTGGGGAGTCAGAAAATATTTTATTAGTGGTTGACTTGATTTGGTGGATGGTGAAGTTCTACATTTTCCTGAAGTACATTTACATTTGCAAAAAACTTGCACACATTGTCAAATTCCAGATTTGTGGCTCCGGAAAATATAACTCATTCATACTTTCTCCAATTAACTTATTGTATAGTTGCATTTTTCATAAATATCAAACTTTGAAGTTAAATAAACAAGTAAAGTTACCTCTTTGCATTTTCCCAACTGAGTGTCTGGGCTTTCGTAATATTTTACCATAAATATCGTAGGTAGATTGCTGATAATAGTGATTTTCCACATAACACGCAAAACATGATAAGCAAAACTTATTTCCAGGTCAATCGCATCATTTTTCCTGCGCACCCAGATATTTGCTGCAATATTTAGCGAGAATATGCTCTGAATGCAACCTACCAAATAAAATATCAGATTAAAAAAAATATGTTAACGTGTCAAAACAAACAAGAAAAGTAACAAATGCTTAAGAAACTTACTTCTAAAGAAAGCAATCAAGTTGCAAAATCCTGGTGCATCGAAATTAATTAAATTAGCTTTTTCCAGCAACTTGTGAAATATGAGAACCAATGATCCAATCGCAACTAAAGTTAAATGAGCAACCAGAATGTTTGCGGGTCTTTCCCACATTTCAAATATAAATATTTTAGGTTAACTTAGAATTAAGTTCATTGAATATAAACTTAATATATTTATCATTTTGTAAAAAATTCTTACCTGGATCTTTGTTCTGATTTTACGCCAACAATTTGATAAACTCTTACATTAAGTAACACACACAAACCTGCAAACATGAGAAAAATAATAAACTTTGGTGAGAGTTGCACTTTGTTTGTGTCTGAGTTATGTTGTTCATTCAATGGTTCTGAAGGATTTGACACATTAGCAGTAAAGTTTATACTGGAATTTGAGCTGTTAGTAAAATTCACACCAAATGTTGAATTGACGTTTGGTACGTTTAAGGAGCCATACTTAATTACACCACTCAGTGTAAAATTATTAATTGCCACAGCAAAATAACTCCAATGATTGGTGGTAAAGAAAAGGAATAGCACTGTGAAGAAGTAGTAGCTGTCCATTTTACCAATATGATCATTGAATGGTTTTATGATGATTTATAGAAACTCACTTAAACTTTAAGAAAAAAAATTAACTATTTATTTTTAAATTTCGTTGGGATGTAAATAAGCTAAAATTAGGATTGTACAGGTTGCGTATTTGATGTGATCGTCTTTTTGCGTCAAAGAAACTGAGCTCTTTTTTTATTAAAAGGTAACTTTAAAATATTAGCACTGAAATATTAACTATTACAACAGCAAAAGAACTCTGATTATCAGCGGTACGGAGAAAGGATAGCATGGTTAAGAAATTTAAGATTATGATTGTTGAACACAAAACGGTTTACACACAAATATGGTTTAAATTAAGTGTTTTTATGGTGATGTTTATATAGAAACTCACTAAATATAAAGGTTATCTCAAAAGTTTAAAAAACTATCTGTTTTTGGTATGGTAACTTTTATTCACTTCATTCGGGTTTTTGTTTAAAGTTAATGGAAGTTAGCTTGAATTACGATATTACAGAATGAGATTTATTTGATGTGATCCTGTTGCTTCCTCAAACAAAACTGAACTTGTTTTTCACGTGCAGTATCCTTTTCTTTTCCCCATGGGATTTCTAGGCTTCCCTTTTAACCTGTCTTAAACATTTTCTTTCTCTGCGTCTCAACTTGCCCTCTGTGTTAAAAGAAGAGCAACAGTATATGCATAAATACATGACAGTATAAACTGCATGCTGCAGGAGCCTCCTCTTTCAATACGATTCAAAAATGTGAGGTTTTCTATCAAAACGGGTTTCATAAATCTAAAAATGTTGTTTATGAAAACATTTTTTGTTCAGTAGCGAAACGTTTGTCCATCAGTCAAAGTATCATAGTTTAACATATTTGCTAAAAACGTATATTTTATAGTGCATGTAGTAGTGCATAAAGTTTTTTTTGCAGTTCTGTGAACTTTTCAAACGAAGTATGCAATGCGTATTTAAAAAAATATGAAATCAGGCATTTTCAAAAAAAACCGGACGGAGTATAAAATCTCCAGATTTAGTGATTAAACTATATATAAATGTACACCTGTTCATGCAATTTAGGTAGGGTTTTAGGAAAATGTTTACAGATCATCTTATTAATTTACAACGCCTGATTTTTAAACTATGTGTTTAAACTAACCCAATATATGTAATTATTTGCAGTAAACTATATTTTGCACGTAGATTCAAAATAAGTTTAAAATCTATCAGCGAACATCAATATTTATGCGATGCAAATTGCCAGCAAAACTTTCAAGTCTCTGGTGAAGCTTTACATTGTCCTCCAAATAAATATGTTAACCCCATGGCTGAACATTCAATATCGACACACAATAATATTTGCATAAAAGTTTAAGTTAAAGAAGTTCAAGTTGTAAAATTTCTGTGTTCGGGTAAAGTCTTAAGAAAGAGAACTGATCCATTTTTTAATATTTTGTGCACAACTAAACCACATGGATTATATTTTAGCTACGTTGGTGATTATAGAGTTGCGACACTTTTTATTAAAAACCTGAGATACTTAGAAGAGTGACCTGGCCAAAACCTGTGCTGGTAAGAATAAATGGAGAAAGTGATTTAGATGACCTCTGCATAAGGTTTTTGCTTTGCTACTTCGTGTGGTTACCACTAGCTCCATCTTTGTTCCAGTCGGTAAATTTTAGTATGTTTCGGGGTTGAATACTACAAAAAAATTATGTCACACACAAACCGAAATATTCTCATAAACATATCATATCGTCTAGTTATGCAAAAAGCGAATGGAGTATTTTTATAAATTAATTTTTTTATCTATAGTGTGTAATTATGAAGTGATTAGACTACTTAATGAAGCAAAAGTAGTGATGTTAAGTGAAATTAGTTATTTTGAAAACTGTAGATTCAACACGGAAACGGATATGTGGACGTAATTTGTCGAGTTGTTTAAAAAAATATTTGATTAATAAAATTTCTGCTCAATATTTTAAAGAAGTACGCACACACAATATTTAGACTACATTTATTAATTAAGCGACAAAAAATACATACAGATTTAAAGAGTATGTAGAATTGGTAAATTCTTATATCTAATATATTGTACGGTACTGCCAGAAATACATTTGTGGAAAATGGAAATGGAATCGGATCGGAAAATAAGACGAAATGTGTGCCAAGCCCAGATCCAAATAACTTGATTACATGTGAAGTAAAAATTTCAAAACTTATATTTTAAGTGTTGAATATTACAACATTATTACTATGCATTACATGTTTTTATATTCGCATGAATATTCCTGCAATGCATTTATATCTCAAAAAATATTGATATTTGGCTGATGAAAAAATTACTTCCTGAGTTTGAAATCTGAAACATTATCTTTATTTGATATTTCGTCGTTGTAGTTGATATACTTGATACGTTTTTTGAAGAAAACTCTTTACACAGATTAAATTTCGTTTGTGAAAATAACAAGTGTCTATATTATAAGGATGAATATTATCACATAGTTATACATACATATCCGTTATAATATCATGCAATATTTTGTGACATATATGTTGGAAAATCACATAAGGGAAAAAATATTGGACAAGCATCATATTTCACTCAAATGTAGCTTAATGGGGAATTTCTACCATTTTCTGTTGATGCCATTTGTTAAGTGCATATAAATAGTTTCGACTTCTCAGTAACACAGGGAAAAATAAACCTAAAAGGTGAAAATTGAAGCATAATTTACTCAAGTCGCAGAAATTTGATTTGGTAGCCTATTAGAGATTGGTTTACTAGACACCATTACTGAATAAACTATTGGTTTTCGGAAATTGATACAAAACAATATTTTTTAAACTTATATATGTAAGCACTTGTTCAAAATTCCTGGGAAGTCACTTAGCTAATTTAAAAAAAATCATGGTCTGTAATTTTCTCGGTCTCTTAGTTTACTTTGCTATGATTTTTTGTAAACATGGGGTAGAATCATTTTACTTTGGCGTACAAAATTAAAGTACTTTTTCGCTAGAAACTAAATCATAGCTTGAATTATAATTTGTTTAAAATGAGTAAAAAGCTGACGTGTGTTTGACGTGAAGGTTTTAATGTCAACTAGTCTTGATATCAGAACTTTGGAGCAAAACGGGGAATTTTCCAGCATATGGAAATAAGAACAAATTAATTAAATTATAATAGTTACAAGTGAAATGATAACGGAAATATTCGTTCGTTCTTATGCGCTGGTTTTTTATGATTTTTTTGAGTTTTAGTTTTTCTATTTCAAGATTTTGCAGCAATAAGAAACTTGGAAATTGCTGGGGTTTGGATATGCACACATACTTCATAACATTTTTTAGTTCTTCATGCTGACAGAACATTGGCTGCCGTGTAAAAACCCAAACATCTTAATATTTGCTAAGTTTCACTCTGCCATTTTTGTTGGAAGTAAAATAAGATTCAACGTGGTTTGATTCTCTAGCGTCTGAAGAGGATTGCATTTTTACATCCACAGGTTGGAAATGAGTGTTCCAGGTAGTTCCATTTTACATACTTCGCTCAGCTCAACCTTCGTCAATGAAGCATATTAAAAATGATTTTTTGAAAATAATGATATATCTTATGTGTACTTGACTCCTATACAAAAGGGATCTGGACACTAGCAATATTTCATGACTGACCAAACCATGTAGGATCCAGCTAGCTAACTATTCGAGTCTCCTCAAATAATCATTATATATGGAACTTTAATTAATATCCTGTGCCAAACTAAGTTCGTTATTTCATAATAGGATTCACTTCAGCTTAAGCAAAAAATGATCCTCTTTGCAATTTTTCAAAATGTAAGCCTGGAAAGATTAACATTTAAACTTTAACGAGAAACGATTTATGCTTCATTTGTTTTGTGGAGCTACTTAAATAAGTGTATGAGTTGCCTCTATTAGTTTGTGATGAACTCAACCATGTATACTATATATAAATAAAGACAAATGAAAGGTAAGCTATTTATTTGTAAAAAACAATCCAACGACTTTTTATTAAGTTTTATTATTATTGCATAATGTTCAAAAAAATACAATACACGAGTTATTTTCCTATGAAAACCCTCAACAAGCTAGCCAGCAAAATAAAGTTCTAGAATATGTATACATGTTTACTGACCAAGAAAATCCTTCATAAAACTCAATACTATCTTAAAATAATAAGATTTCAAAGTTAGACGGCTTCACTTTTCTAAGCTGACGTAAAAAGGGCGAGGCGAGCTAATTGCAAGAATCATATATAGTCAAATAACGGCAAGCGTAATTTTTTCCACTACCGTCTCCACGAAAAATTCGATGGTCACCATCTTCTCTCCGATTGGCCAGATCCAAGGTCAAAATAAGAACCTGTATCCAAGCTCGTGGAAAAACGCTCCAAGAGCAGCTGAAACCATACTCAAGTCCTAATCAAACTTCACTTTCCTTTTTTGTTCCCATTTAGGATTAGGAAAGAGGAATGCAAGCAAAACAAGAGTTATGAACGTGGGATCAACAACATAATAAAGAGAAAGAGCTGAGCAAAGCAACAGATGAGAAAGAGAGAGAAAGCCAAAGAGAAAGTTTTGGTTATGCAAATATGTGTATTTACAAGCAGATGCGGTGTTTTGCTGTGGCACTTGGTTGTAAAATTTGTGTGACTTTGGATGTGACCGTTTGAAAAAAGGTGATCAGAATTGAACTTTTGGTGTCAAGTTAGTATTGAAAAAATTACTTTGTATGACTCTTGCCGAATTTATGTCGTTAGAACTACATAACAATGTTTATCATCATATAAAAATAAATAGTATGTAAATTATGAACTATGATAGTTCCATGTATATCTGTCGTATTCACCCACAAAAAGTGCCCTGATGCAGGTTTGAATCTGCATCTCCAAAGATACTAGCTTGGCACTCTACAACTTGAGCTAGTCAGCCTATGTGAATGAATACGATTGCAGTAGCTGTGGTGTTCAGCATCTTATGTCCCTAGTTACTGTAATGATGCTTGAACCAGGCATCACATAATCATGATTTTATCTTTCTATTAAAAGTTTTATTTAAAAGAAACCACTGTTTAGCAAAGAAATCTTACTATTATGCTACAATTCAACTTTATAGCACGCTTTAACTATTTTATGTGTTTGTATATATGTGTGTACATGTGTACACCAAGCGTATATTTGTGTCAAGTGTCCATGCCATATCACCTAGTCAAAAGGACATTGATGCAAAATAATACACTAATGTGTAACAAGTGAACTTGATGAATATATGAAAAAATAGAATGAATAAATTATCTTTTTTAATTCACACTTTGCAAAACTGTTATGGACGATGGGTAGTGATATTGAAAAGCATCAGCTTTTTTTATTACTATTAATTGTGAAACTATAGATGTTGCGTTGCGCCTTAGCCTCGTAAAAATTCACCAAGCCTTTTTTTCCAGTATCTTTTGGGGAGAAAAAAACGGTCAACTGCTCTGCTATCATTTCTTTGGAGGCATTGGGAGATGCATGCTTTGTAAAACATGTATGCTGACAAAAATAGTTCTTCTTTTACATTCAATTACATCTTATATTCTTTTCAGTTTCATTCAAGACCACACCGTTTATTTACGTCAACAGATCAAGGATGTATCAATAAAAAATACTTACCTGGAAACACAGAAGCCGTAGTGATTTTTTATAGAGAACCCACGTACAACAGACGAATTTATACTTTACATCAACATCAATTTATTAGTAACTGGCAAGAAAAAAAAGGAAAGCAAAACAGCATTCAAAAATATGAAAAAGACGAGTGATAAAAGTGCCCGTAAGTAGCATATAAAGTCGCGGTCATACCATAACAAGCGTAGTGTTGGTTGTCAAAGAAGATGTTGGTCGATGACCATCTCATCAAATCTGGTCCATGGAAACATTAACTAGGAAGATTTATATTAAACCAATATATTCTTCAGCTTGCTGCAGGACTTTGATGCTAAAACACAATTTTTTCATGTAAACATCCCAGTCGATGTATAAACTAATAAATAACTACCCTGTTGTGTTGATATAGGTACACATGGTGAAAGCTGAGATTACGTTCTTCTTTTACCACTTTCTTTTTCTCACGTTTTAGGGATATAATTTGAAAAAAACATATATGTAGCCCTATTGTCTTATATGTATGTGCTCGAATAATCGTGGTTGCACGATATATAACAATGTGCCTGTAGACGTGGTAATATCTCAGTGGTGGATATCAGGAGTTTGATTCCGAGTAACTTTTGGCAAACATAGCTAATTGTTGATATGGTTTCATAGTTTCATCACTTAGTACCAAGTAGCCAACATGCAAGTGCGTTTTCTTTTCTTGGATGAGTCTGTAGTTCAATTTCATGTATTTATAAACAATATATGCTATATATGTAGGTTTGACTCAGAGAAAAGTCTCGTTGGTCAAGTTAAGTAATTCATTAAAAAAAATACTATTTGAATGACTCATGATCCTGCCATAACAAAACCAATGATGTGAAATGTTAATAGTAGAAGTCAATTCATTAGGAAACTAAGTTTTTCTATGCTTGTTTCTCAAAATACTTATCATCAAATTCCTTTTTAGTTGTAAATTTATTACATTTACTTGTAGATTTATTTGTAGATTTATGAATAAGAAAATCAAGCGTTGCAAAATCAAAAAAGGAAAGTACATTTTTGGAATACGAAAGCAGAATAAATTGAACAGCCAAACTAAAGTAGTGAACGCGAAGATCATTTCCTTTTGGACCTTCGCTGTATGCTTGTTGTTATTTTCGTTGAAGGAGTATTAAAGTACATGAGAATACAATCTTTGATGATACAGTTACAAATATTTTGAGAAAGGTTTATGCTAAGCGAAAATTTGTGTTGTAAAAAAGATGTACGCATTGAATATTGTTATTCCCTAACACAACATCTATTTATTCCGTTGCTGAAAAGCACTCATCTTAATGCATTCGTTTAATGCATTTAATCACAAAAAAAGCTTCTGACTTTCAGTTCTAAAGTACTTGCTACAAACAAATTAGCAGATTTGGAATAAATGTAACTTTTTCCTACATAGTCAAACATTTATATCAAAACCTATTCACTTAAACTTATATAAATAGGAGAAAGAACAATAAACTGCAAACAAAAAAGAGAACCAAATTTTGTAGTGAAGTTTGTTAAGCAATGTTAACAAATATAGGATCCACACCGTAAGGAAGCACGTGAGTTAGTTAACTACGGGGCATAGTTAAAATATGTAAATGTGTATTTTGTAAGGTGATTTATATCTTAAAGCCCCATATTGTCAGTTCAATGTAATATTACTGTGTAACATTGTTTTATCAATTATCCTTGTTTCTGACTTTACTTTCATTGTATTTTTTTCAAAGTTCACGCCTGAAAAAAAAATCAACGGATTAGACAGATTCAATTTTTCCTTTTTCAGATATTGTTCGTAACGGTCGTTTTAGAATAGAAAAACCTAAATGAAGAGTAATAGTTTTATCTTTTCGTTTTCAGTATCATCATGTTTCATGTTTACTTCTAAATGAAAAATCCAATGTGTAGCCTTTGTTATTTAGATGCAATAGAAAAGGGATTCTTATAAGATGACAAAGAACCAGCTCATGGCATTTCGTAAAATTTATGGAAAATGATAGTCTTAGCAATGCATCAGTGGAAAAACGAATCTAGTAAGTAATGCGAGACATAGCTTTTCAAAAGGAATCTTAGTTGGCGTACCGAGTATTGAATAATATCAATATTACAAATATATATTGAATATCGTATAAAACGCTTTATATGTAATTATGCTTACAGATATAATAATGAAATGCTTATCTAGAAAGCTGATCTTGTAATAAATGAAGGAAACTAGTTGGTTATGTTGAAATTCCGATAGATTGAAAATATTTGAAAAGGGTTGTTCTTTCGAATAACTTGATATACACTTTATTATTTCATGTAAAGTGAACTCTTTACACAGATCAAAATAAAATTTAAATTTCAATATATATTTGATAGGACATTTTTAGATACATTTAGGAGAATCTCCAAAAATGAAAACAGCACAACAATTTATCAGGCAAAATAAGACAAATTATTAGTTCCGCTGAAATTTAATCTTATCTCCAAAGAACGGGACGGGTAGAATGACAAACAATATTGCTTATAAATTTCTTGGAAAATGCATACAATACAATAAGTATGTACACATTTAACTTCAAATACATAAACTTTTAAATACAAAAATGCATATAACTATTACGTGTAGCCTTTTTTATTTAGAGTTGGATAATAGTTTTGCTATTAGAATATTTCAAGGGGTAAACAAACTTATTATATGCAACCTGTTGTTATTATTTGGCCCCTTTTCCTCTGCCTATGGCTTTTATTGTAATATTTGTTGTCTGCCCTTAAATAGCGCTATTCTACCTTGTCCAACGAACAATGGGCTGCATTTGAACTTTCAGCGACAGAAGACATTCCTTTTTGAAATGTACTAAAAACAGGAACTAACAAGTAGAAATTCTCTTTCTTGTTGGAATGAAAAGTTTTTCTACTTAATATTGCGACTCATCTTTCACTGACATAGTGACTATAAAAACAATAATGCTTTCAACCACGAAACAGGGATGTCGCATCTTCTATTAAAGGCTTAATGTAACAGTGAATATCTCCATCAAAGGAATAATTCTAGTCAAATTCAGGTCAGCCTTGTTTAC
This sequence comes from Entomobrya nicoleti, assembly GCA_034695465.1. NCBI lineage: Eukaryota > Metazoa > Arthropoda > Collembola > Entomobryomorpha > Entomobryidae > Entomobrya > Entomobrya nicoleti. The sequence continues at coordinate 10,630 of JAQFZG010004669.1, forward strand.
AGATTCTCAAATAAATGCACCGTAAAGACGTTCAGAAGACTATAAAATATCAAAGAGTTTTTCTGAAGTCCAACTACACAACAGACGTAGCTGAGTACTTTTCAAATAGTATTTTTCTTTGTCTGACTACTCGAGTATGAAAATCTTTGGTTCTAGAAATACAGGTTTTGGAATAACTAAAAAAACGTTTTCTTCTGCTAGTATAGGCATTAAAATACATAGTTTTTATTTGATTTCATTCTCTTAAAGTTGAATTTAAAGTAAAAATACATTTCCAATACTTAGTAGAACACCGAATAACAAATAATTTCATTACGCGAGAGAGTTAATTTCTTTAAACATATTTTCAACAATTATTACATCTACAAGTCGCATGGCGCTATAAAAAATACAAATTAAAATGCAAAACGTTTCACTTTACCTGTCAAAATATATCCACAATCCATGGCAGCCGGAGTAAAAAGTTGAGGGTACGTGAGAATTCGGTACAATGGTTGTGCTCACGCTAGTAAAACAAATAGGTTTCCTCAGAAAAGTCAAACGGCTAAACATTTTAAGACAAAAGGCAAAGCTGCAGTGAGTAAAGCGGACAGTATAGTCTTCAAGGGGAGAGCAGAATCTTTTATTCCAAAAGTAAAACTATTTGACTCTATAGTGATACCTACTTGTATGTATGGTGCGCATATCTGGGGGCTGAGTGACTTAGAAGAAATAGAAAAAGTGCAATCATTCTTTTTGAAAAGAAGTCTTGGACTTAGAACTTGTGTTTCCAATGCAGCAGCAAGGTTAGAGTGCAA
>JAQFZG010004670.1:0-11425 GCA_034695465.1 Entomobrya nicoleti
CAAGAAAAATATGTTTTTTAAACAATTTTTGTTAAATTTTAGGCATTATATATCGACCACTACTTTGGATAAAACAATTAATACAATAACCAGCAAGTTGAAAAGGAATGCAGTTTGTAGACTTGAGTAAAATGTAATTCTCGGTTTAGTAAAATAAAGCTTGGTGCAAAACGTATAGAACGTTTAAAAAAAGAATATGACAAATGTGATAATAATGCTAGCATTTGTTTAGATACAGTTATGACCAGAAATGTGCTTTGGGCATGAAACCGGAAAAGAAAATCATTTAAAAAACGATTTTTTGTTTTGTATTAAGAAAAACTTATATGACGAATTGGTACGAGTTTAGGGACGTTATTTAAAGTTACTGCAAAAAATAGCGGCTAGTGCTAAAATAACTGCTAAAATTTTTGTTTTTACATTCAATAATCAGAATTATAATATTTATTTGCTCTACTGTCTTTAAATTATTTTTTAATGGAATTCATTGAAAGTTTTGAAAATTATAAAAAAAACAAATCGAGGAAAAACTACATTACTCAACATGACTTGGTAAAACATTAAGACAGATTAATTAGTGGTGGAAACGGTAAAACATGATATTTTTCAAAGTTGAAAATCTTCCAATCAACTATTAGTTATGGATTTAATATACAATAATGATGGGATTAAATTTTCTACAAGCATTTAGGGAATAGATCGAAATAAAAAAATGTATCTTTAAAGTCATGAGAAAATAAATGATTAAAAAATGTAGGTTAATTAATATAATATTAAATGATATAAAATCCGGAGAAAATGGTGCTGGTATTCCATTGTTAAATTTTATGTATCTATTTAGTAAAACAAACTAGTTTTATTTTGTAGTTGGTTACCTAAGAACTTTTTTTGTTATATTTTAGCATTTCAAACGTAATAATAATGCAAATATTTGTTATGATAGACTTATGACCAACAATGTGCCTTGGTGATTTCACTGGAATAGATAATAATTTTAAATGGATAAATTTATAATTGATAGACGAATACTTGTGTGAGAAATCTTTAAGAATCAGTACGAGAATCATTTAGAGTCAGGCTGAAAAGCTAAAAATTGATACTGAAAAACTTGTAAAAGTGTGCTATCAAATAAGTAACCAGAATAGTAAAACTTTTAACAAAGTGTATTTTGTAATAACTTGTTTTTTTGTAGCCGAAGGTAAAATTGTAACTTCGAAATTTATCTTTTTAATTGAAATGTATCAATTACAGGTTAAATGTTTACAAGAAGCAGGTTAAGATCAATTTATTTATAGATTTGAAAGCCAGTAGATACGTAATCGTCTTTATGATAAATATAAGTAGTGAACTAGATACAGCTTATTAGCGAAAAATGTAATTTAGTTAATAAATTTCATGTACCAATGCCAATATTTTAAAAATGTAAAATCCTCCTAAAAATGATTTATCTGCGTTTAAATTTTTATAAACTTGACAGACTTGTCACATTGGAAGTTCCCCTACCAAAAAATGTAATACGCAGATAGAATATTAAAATTTAAACTTTTTAAACTAAAAATGTAGTTTAGTTTTTAAAACGATACATAAAAAATACAAGAATCTGTATGAATTTGGGACATTATTCAATGTGATGCTAGAGAGCAGTGGTTGATTTTAAAACTGCTTATAGATGTGCTTTAAATGTAATTATCGTAATAATTATCGGATTTATGGATTAACGTTCTGTAGAAAATATTTTTAACACTTGGCCATAAGGTTTATTTAATTTATAGATTTATGTCTTGTAATTTAAATGTATTAATTACAAAGCAAATGTCAACACTCATCATGTTCAGACAACTTTTATAACTTATCGTAATTTTTAAATAATAATTTTTGGTTCTGAATACTTTTTTGCATTAAGAACAAATAGAAAAACTGAGTTCAGTAGGAGGTAAAAATTGCAATAATGTATTAAAATTGTTTTGAAATATTTCAACGTGTTTAACCGGTTATTTAAGAATGTACGCAGTCTTTGTCAAACCCCTTTTTTTCCTGGTCAAATGTCCAGTACACGAAATTTTACACTTAAGTAACAAATTATAGCAATTTTTATACTGCAGACTATGTTTACCTGGTGGACCGCAACAAACAAAAAAAAATATGTTTAATGATATATAAACATTACATTGTTTGTTTACTATGCAAAGTATTAAAAAGATTTGATAAAAAATTACTGAAATTTAAACACGCTTTAAAAAAATTGGTTAACTTAATATTTACAGTATGAATTAAAAATTATATTTCAAAAAATATGCATATGTGAATTCAAGAAAGGAAAAACCTCCCATTTGTTTTTTATGGCCGTTAAAATTTTGTCGGTGCATTATATACGCTGATGTATGTACGTAGTTATTACTAGTCAGCAAGTGAAATATGTGTATGCATCAAAACGTCAATAAACGATCCTGTTTGCCTGCAAATTACTTTTCCTGACTTACCATGCACGCGCAGACAGGCGTACAAAGTCCACAAGCGAAAATTAACGCCCGAAAAAAACAAATGGGAGAATTTCCCCTGTATTTGATGCATTTGATAAGAGAACATTGCATTTGTAGATAATAATTTTTTTTTGTATATCCTTCAACTCATGACAATAAGCCTTAGATTATCTGAAAGCATCAATTTACTACAGTAAATTGTATATTTTCATGAACAAATAAATCCATAGTACCAGCATATATTTTTGCTAAAACAATTAACGAGTTTTCAATAAACACAAAGCCTTTTGGTTGTTTAATGATTTATTCGTTGATTTTATTTGATAAAGAACTGATTTAGCATAATCATTAAATATAATAGGGTAGTAAAAAGCATAATTCAGCACTGTACAGTAAAATTACTAACAAAACTTTAATCGCTCAAATTTATCCAAACAAAACGAGGTCAGCATTAACTCATTTAAAAAAAATACATACATAGTTCACAAAAAATATGATAATAATTACCTAGAAACATATAATATTCACCTTTAACTCACCTGGGTAATTAATTTACTTGGTACAATTGGCAACCTTAAATTTGACAATGAATTAAAATTCTAAAGTTTCTTTATTGACATTTGAATTAGTGAGTAATGTCTAAACTTTTACCTTTCTGTTGCCATTTAATAAAATATCGCATATTTCTCGAAATTTGATTTTTTTTTCATTTTTCACCTTCAAATAAATAAAATGACGAGAAACACGGGATTGTTTAGTAGAAAAGATTTATTTCATAAACCAAGCTTTCGAGAACTACTGTTCTCTTCATCAGGGTTATAAAATGTTTCAATTAGAACTTGTTTATCATCGCATTACATTTTGCTATGATATTTTTTAATTGATTTGTAAATCTTTCTCACACTGAAAATAAGAACTAATTAAAAATGTATTCAAGATTTTGATTAAACCATAAACTATAAATTGTAATTTTTAGATACATTGGTTTTACAACAGCAATACATTTACTGAAGAAAAGCAGTCTACAAAAAACAAAATTTAATATTTGAAAAAAATAACACATGGGACGTTTTTTCTATCTCTTCAGTGTAAACACAAAAGCATTAGAAAATTCTTTTGCCGAAAACTCAGCTTTCAGAATTCATTATTATCAATAAATGTAACATTATTAAACATATTTAATGGGCGCACCACAGATTAGCTTAAATAAAGAATCAAAATTAAACAAATTGTATGCATAACGACCGAACAGGTTATTAAATAAGCCTAACATAGCAAATTCAAGTAGTTAACTTCCAAAATCGAACGCACTAACTATTTGGTAAAGTGACATAATTTAAAATTGTATTTTATCATGTCAATTCGTTTCATAAAAAAACTTTTATGTTCCTATATAAGTAATAACAAACATTAAATAGTTTACATTCTTCCAGGAAATCGAATCTATTTTCATGAGTTACCTTCAAAAACTTCAAAAAGCTTTAAATATTTTTTTGATACTACCACAATATTACATTTTACTGTGATAAATACTTAACGCATGGTCGTTTTTTTTTGCGCATTAGAAAAAAATCACTTCAATAAATTCACAATGTTTGTTTGGCACCAATAACAATATTTTTTATACCAGTTGGCTATTTTTGGAATAAATAAACAGATTTTACAAATTTTGGGTCAAATAATTATTAGGCCAGGACATTTATCTCTATCTTTAAATATCTGAGTCCCTAAAATATTCATTGGTTCGAACACACTTATTTTAAAAAAAACTTTAGATATTATAATTTTTGTCTCGGCTGTTGGAAGGCCTTCAAACCCTGGTCTGGATGTGTTAAAATAATTGTGCTCGGTTCTTGACATTCTTGACTTTTTATCAGCGAACCTTTTAACTGCCGATTGAGTTAAGTGGATTTGGCACGACTTCATTTGGACTGCCCACGGAAACCTTTAAAAGAAAAAAAAAATATATTCAACTGCAACAATTTAATCATCCTTTTAATCCTTAAATTTTAATACAAAAAAAATGTTAGCAAAAAGTATATGTTAAAAAATTAACCTCACCAGTATGTCTGAGGGTTTGTTAATTTCACTTAAATAATCCTTTTTTAATTTGATAATTTAATATTAGTAAAAATAAATCAAAACAACTGAATTGCTACTGCAACAAACAACACAAAAAAAACAATAAAAGAACTCTCATAACAGTACAACAGGTGGTCCCGTTTTGATGTTTTCCTGTGCGTGGGGGCCGTCCATAAATGACGTAACCTAAAATACTGATTTTTCTCTCAATTATTAAAGAAAATTGTGTTAACTGTAATTTGTATGAATAAAACAAATATTCAATAAATAATTTTTTAGATATTTAATTAAGTGGGATTCTTTTAAATGTTGTATTGCATGACCAACCCCATATCATATGTAATTTCTATTTACATTTTTCCCACGGAGAAATTGAGCTTGTTATGTTACTATGAGACACAATGTAAAAACGGAAATAAAGTACAATGCACTCCTACACATTTCAACTTAGGTAGTATGGGAATATCAGTGTATAGTGTAATAATTTATTCTGAAATAAAACCGGTGTTCAAAATAAACAAACAAAGTTTTTTTACAATTATGTTTATTTACAAGAGATAAATACTGATTTCGTTTACTTATGAATTATATTACTGTTTATGTGCAATCTAAATTAATAATTTTTCTACGTCTAAAAATATATTTAACTAATAATATTTTTGAAATGGTATGTAATTCGCATAAACATTAATGGGTTGTACTACAAAAAATACATGATTTTGTAATAAAATATTGTAAAAACCCGTTTTAATTGCAATAATATAATATTATATTTTTCTTAAATTTATTGGTTCAACTGTGCGCGAAAATAAAATCAATAATTAATTTTAGAATCACCTTTTTATATTTTGCAAAATAAATTACATATAATTTTTGAATCTTTAATATTGCTAACTAGCGAAAACATTCCGTTCAAATGTTACATATTTGAGTACATTTAACAATTTCTTACATTTAGAATTTGTTTTGAATATATAAAGCTTAATGATTAGTGAAAAACTGCTCCAAATTATTTGGGCCACGTTGTAAACTAAAATATGACATAAGAAAGTATTTTTTTCAAAATGTTTTGGCAGCATACGAAAAAATTACCGCGACTTAGATCTCTCCTCGGATGAAGAATTTCATTTTTATACTTAATTGTTAGAAATATATTAATATAAATTATTTTTGCAATTAACTACAATCTGAATTATATTGGTGTAAACTTGTCTCGTCAATTTTAACAAAATAAAAACCGACGAATTATTTACCCAACCAAATCACATATTTTAACAGTTGAATAATCAAAGTAGCCAAATAGTAAATTAGCGCTACTTTAAATAAAAATACAATAAATACATTATATTGTAATTTATTTCGAGTAAATATTTTAAAATAATCAGTTTTCGAATATATTGAAATTCTAAATATTTCTGGTGTTAAACATTCGAATTAGAATTTCTAAGCTTTTCGAAATTAAAGACATTTTTTTCTTCCAAAAATGAAGTACTACATATATCATCACTTGATACATACATAAACATATATGTTATATTGTATTTCATCTGCGTAGTTGACAAATTCGAACTTCATAAAAACCATTTAGTGTTTTCATATAGTATTAACATTAGTAATACATTTTTAGTACATTTTAACACATTTTTTTTAATATTCGCAAATTTGGTTCGTCTAAATTTAAAAAATACAGACTAAAATTTAAACTTTTTAGAATGCACAGGATAACAAAATTCCTTTTAGAAGTATTTTGCACAAATTAGGTTACAATTTCACAGTGAATCATATACGATAATTGCGAAATAGTAAAATTTTCAATTCAACTGTATTTTATAATTAAATTGGTTCGATGAATTAATGCACTTTGTACATTTTGCTGCCTCTGACACAAATTTAGCCAGCAATATCAATAACCATTATAACACACCTAGTTTTACTGTTAATTATGTGATAAACACGTAAACAAAATATTTAGTTTCCGTTGTCACAAAAAACGATTATATTTTCTTTTTAATCGATCCAAAAACCGAATACGAATTCTACTTTCGACAGTCAAATGGAACCGAGCGTACTAGCAAAAGTAGTCATCTTATCGTTAATCAAAAACTTTTAAATTGAAATTAAATTGATACAAAATTTAATACAGAAAAAAAATTTCATTAAAAAAATATTGTGGAAATAATTTTTTGGCAAGAAAAAATCCCAGCAAATACATTATGCTGAAATTTTTAAAAGCTTACACATATAGTTTTTTTAATTAGTTGAGCCACCCTTCTTTTCTCCGATGTCGTACAGTTTTTCTATCAAAACTAATCGTGTCTTTAAACTTTAAATTTTGTAAAAGATATCACAAAAAATGATGTGCAGTTAGACTTTGTTTTTTCGTACGTCCGTTACAGTAACTACCTTGTATTATAACATTGCAAAGTTAACTCTAAATTAATAATAATAATATAATCTAAACGATTGAGTTTCTCTGGAAATAAATCGCATGGCTATATCAACACACTCTTGACCAATACTCGTTGACAACCTGGTTACCTAAGAAAAGAAGTAACAGTTACTTTGCTACATGGAAAGTTCATTAACTATTGATAATTTAAATAAATGCTTACACTTACGTATTCCTAAAAGAGTTGAAGTAAATAAATTCAACGCGTAATTTTTCCCACACAATATCGTCCATCAAAATATGTTTAGGTTGATCTAGTATCCAAAACACAATAAATATTTAATTGTCATATTTTAACTTCGATCAACTTTTAAATCAAGAGAAATTCAAACTATTACTATAATTACTTGTTAGACTACTCAACCAATTTAAAACAGTCATCTTAATAACTATCTTCTCCTCTTGTTACTTTACAAATAGCCAAAAAAGCAGCTGACAAAACATACAAAAATTCTACCAACTGAGCTAGCAACAAAAAATAACTGTAAAAATTACAACAGGTTGCATATCTGCCTCATTTCTGGTTTTTCATGGGGCCATTTAGTATGAACGTTACACAATAACTTATATTTTATATATTTTTCACTCAAATTTAAGAAAAATAATTTCATTTGCTAATTTATGTTAAAATCAAATAAATGCCATTAAAACATATCACTTTACTTAATTATAAAATCCTAATAAAATACAATTTGTCATACAAACAAGCCCATAAGCCGATACTTGTACATTTTACTCAACCTGTTGAGCCATTCCATTCATTCATATACTCATTGTTGAAATCTCAACAATGCAGCACTCAACAACAGACGGGTATGAGACAACTATACGCAATGATGATAAAGCAGTAGAAATACACATATTTACAGAATACACTATTGTGACATTGTAAGAGATAGAATTTGCCAGTACACAATGTGAACAGATGATTTGGTTTGTGATTCAAAGTAAATATTTTTTGTAAAATATCTTACAACATTAAATTAAGTTCTGAGTTAAATAATCAAAAAGGTAAAATCAATCTCTGCAGTATTTATGCCATAAAAACAAAATAAAAGTAAAATAATTAATTATATTTATTTCAAAATTTAGGATATTGTTCTGGTATAATTATTTGATTAAATACTTTTTTTCTTAACACAAAAATTTAAAATTGATACATTATTTTTCTTACAGCCAATCCGTTTAGAATGACTGCAGATAAATGTATTTTCCATATGGTGGTCCCAACAATGGAACCAATTAAATTTCAATGAAGTTGACTAGGCTTACACGGTGTTTTTGGTGAGAGATTATTAATTAAAACCAGTTAACAGTTAAATTAATTAGCTGTGATATAAATTTATATGCTTTTATTATTTTTGTTATAGGGGCATTAGTGTCAAGCAGATACATAAATCTTAATTGGAGGAATCATTGGTACATTTTGTTAAAAAGACTATAAAATATGAACAGCTGTTATATGTTTAATCTGAGTTTTAATTCAAGCAAGGAATCTAATTGGGCAAAATTAATCCTAGGATTTTTTTGTGGTAAGATAAGTGTTTGATAAGTGAGTGAGAAATATTATCACAAAACATACTTTATTTCGATAGGAAGTTAAAGTTAAAAATTGCTTGAACTATTTATTATTAACTAATATTTAAATATTCGTTCTAATTTAATGTTGTCGTAAAATGTATTACTGCAATACAAATACTTACAAAAGTTTACAATGTCGAAATGACAAAATATCAAAATAGTCTGATAATCACTTTGATTGTAAAGCATTTGACAATTCACAGATGTTATTACAAAAAGTGTAAACTAGATGAAAAATTGTACTCCCGTCTCTTAAATTATGTAGCAAAAATTTGATTTAGGTACTGCTATCTGAATTATTATCCGTTCAGTTAAAAACTAGTTGTGTGCTAACTGCGTATTTAATGATGATAATGCTGCTTTGATTAATATTATATTGCAAAATGTACCAGGTTTTTACGAAGTAGCATGATTAAAGTTTTTACTCGTGTCATTTATTCAACTGAGTGGCAAAAGAGAAGGAAAACACGCAATTTAAAAAATACTTTTTAAATCGATGATAACCGAATGATTGATTTTTAGTTAAATTTATTATTTCTTCGTTCAAAATATTTTGTTGTTGTGCTGATTTTAATTAAATTTCAATTTATCGAAATGGTAGGTTTTTAGATACTTTATTGTGGCTGAAATGTATCGGTTACAATATTTATTATCAGACTTAAAATAATAGAAATATTTAATTGATAAGTTAATATTTAATTAATCAGAAATGAGCTTAAGATGACTATACTTTTCATTTCACGTAATTTAGGACAAAATGCAAAATTTTGGTAAAAATATTAGACGTGATTTTGACGTATTGTTTATATTATTATTCATATTACACCTAAACCAAATCATCGTAACAATTTAGAGAGAAAAAAATTGTAAAGAACGTAGATATATATAAAGTTGTAATGGAGTAGTGTAAAAAATTTGAAACTAATATTTGTACTACTTTACTTAAAAAACATATATGGTCATAAATAGCAAAAAATTATATTCAGTAGCGAAAAATTTCAAAATGTTGTTAATTTTATCGTGTTTTTTAATGCATGTTTCTTAATAATACGAAGAAAACGTTTAAAATATATATATACAGATTGTGTAAAATGATTAAATTTAAAACAGATTTAAAGGTAAAAACGACTTGTTAAACAAAACTGATATTTGCAGTAAAATGTAATACTGCACGTATATTTAATTAATTTCTGATGTAGTTGCATTAACTGTTTAATTAAGATTTTATTTACGTGGGTCACCATGTAGCGTAGTTTTACTAGCTCATATGATACTCTCACTAATTACAGCCATTGCTAATGGATTTCAATATTAAAGATAGTTGGGTAGTGTAATAGATAACTTCGATATTCGATATGATCAACACTATTTATCGAAAAGATTCAACATAAAATCTTAAAATCCCAAAAAAGATTTAAAAACATCAGTAGTAAAATGTATTGCTGCAGAGAGTACTATTAAATAATAAAATAGTTATGGTTTGGTTAAAACTAATAATGTTGGAAATTGGAAATGTGACAGACTTATTTTGTATGCTTTGTTTTAATAAAGAAAAGTGACAATTTGTAATATTATTCCAATGAAAAAAGAACTTTTTTCCTAAAGATTAGTGAAATTTGATGCATGAAATAATTCTGTTGTAAAATATATAACAGTAAATTTATTCTATAAAGAGTAGCTTTTTACACAAAAAATATCCGAATTATAACAAGATTATTTATTTAAATAAAACCATATGTTTAACTTAATTACTTAAAAGAGTGCTTCCACATTATAATGTCATACTGATGAATTTGATCATTTTAGCATGAACATCACAAAAACTTATACACCTTTATTCAACCCTACTCTTATTTATACTATGCATACTCACTCAAATTCATTTTAAACGGTTGTGAGGTTGTGACTGATACACCTGCTACATCTTTAGATACACCTATTTTTCTTTTCTTTTTGTTAAAATCACAACAATGGATCATTGAACAAGTGTCGCATATTACACAAGTATACAGATCAGGTACAGCAGTAAAATCAAACGGGTTTACTGGATGGGCTATTGTTGAAATACAGTCTGTTCTAATCAAGTGGGTAAACAATAAACAGGTGATTTGGTTTTATTTTTTTGTGACGCAATTTAATTGACTTTTTTAAAGTTAAAGTACACGCGAAATTACTAAAATATTTGTGGTCCCATTCTCTGTTATATTTTTATATTGAAATTGTCTGGATTATTAAACATATCTGATGGATAACTTAATTAATGGCAATATAGTCTGTTATAAAACTGAGTGAAAAACTGTTGCTACAAAATATATATTGTCAACGGGATACTTTTAACCAAATTGATATTTTTGGAGTGCTACTTTATCGAATAAAGGAATAAACCTACAGATTTATCTGTTTTACAAGGTACTGAGATTCCTATCATTAAAGTGATATTAAATAATTTTTACATGTTTAAATTTAAACTTGTTTTGCTTCATTTTTTAGAGAAGTGAACAAGTATTTAAAGTTCAAATACATTGGATCTGGCAATAATTAATCATTAATTACTTTATGAAAATGGGTAAAAAATACTTTAAATGAAAAAATAATATTTAGAAATGAAAAATTTATTTTAAAGTTGTTATGTTTTTTTATCAGGGACGTTTCAGTTTAAACAAAACTTACATGGGCTTTTTATAGCAGCTAAATGGGAAATTGGCATAATTTAAAAAATCTCCGTAACAACAAGATATATACATCGAGCTCTGATTTACTGTCTTTATGACTGGTTCTTAGGTAAAAGGCTGGTCGATGGTTAGGTAGTTCTTCAGCCCATACCTATACACAT
>JAQFZG010004671.1:0-11419 GCA_034695465.1 Entomobrya nicoleti
TTCAACCGGAGAACGGACACCTTTCATCAGTGACCTTTAGAAGTCGAAGCTTGGTGGATAGCGTCAAAATCCCAACAGTTAGCAATATTTTAATCCTAAAAGTGTTTCTGCGAATAAATAAAAAGGAGACACAACAGAGGTCGTTTGACTTTTTACTCATGGTTCTTGCTTGTTTTGACTTATTTTGTAGTATTATGTCGATCATAACGGCTACTGGATTTATGTCATATTTTGGTACGTGCATTGCAAATACTAAATAAAATGATTTTTATCAAACATTTATAACATTTTATTCGCTGATTACAGGAAATTGGACCGGAAGAGAAATCGTCTCGATATACTGGTGTTTTGTGTCATTATACACTTTAGGCTTTGGTCGATCAGTCTCCACGTATATCACAATTTTAATTACAATCGAACGTTTTCTAATGATAACATTTCCACTAAGATCAAGCTCTTGGCTGACACAACGGAAAACCAGTTGGATGGCCATAGGAACATTTCTTCTAGCTGTTTTAATAAATTACCCAAGATTTGCAAGTTGGCGTGTCGAGAAAAACGATTGGAAAGATTTGGAAAATTTCCGAGAGCTAGAATACGTTGTTCGACCAACAGCAGAAGGGAAATTTTGGTATCAAAAGTTGCATGCAATTCATAATGATATTGACTTCTGGATGCCACTTCCAACTCTGCTGTTTTTCAATTTGATATCTTTTATAAAAGTAAGATAAACAGAGAAACAAGCTTAACAAGGTAGTATTGATATTGATCATCAATTTTAGACTTATCACACGTTTATATTACATTAGGTACGCCAGTTGTCGAAACGTCGACAGGAAATGAATATGAAACAAAAAAGAGACATTCGAGCGGTTCGCATGTTTCTTCCAATTGTGCTGGCATACTTTGTTACTAATATTGAGCCCATGGTCATGATTTTCGTCATCGTGCTGCACCGGATATCCTACAGGGAACTGTACATGTTCATGTTTCTTGCGATTGGGGTAAACTCTGTGGTAAATTTGCCAATATATTACTTGAGAAACTTGCCGTTCAAAGAAGGGGTCAACTTGGAATTAGAAGAATTGATGATAAAACTGGGACTGAGAAAAAAGGAACACGTGGATAAATTCCAACAAAATGGAGACAAAAATGAGGAAATAGGAATCGGCACGAGTGATAGTGGTTTTGAAGCATGTTGTGAGGTCACTAATGGTGACAGTAATGAGGTAATCGTTTCATGTAGCTCGAGTGAGTTATAAGTAGGAATATAAGTATAAAAAATTTGATATTATATTTCCATGCAAATTTAGAAACATCTGAAACAATTATGATAAACAAACTGATCGTACTTGTGTATTTATAAAACTGAGAAGTGTCAATTTATTTTCTGCCATTTTTGATTGATCTGTTTGATTTCATGAAAAATTAATTATCTCTTATAAAGTTAAAGTTGTTTACAATTAATGTAGTCTTCTTGTTTCATTCATATAATTCACCATATTTTCAGACATGTTCGGTCTATGTGAAATCCTCAATAAATACAATCAGATAATTAATTGTTAAATGATTTTAGAAGACGCTAACATTTCCGCATCGCTCTCTTGATCATGCTCCGCCGAATATTGAGCATTTTCAAAAATATTATTCTTGCGACAGTCTATTTAATTTGCACACTAAATTGCAGTTCTCTTATTGATTTCTGATGCAAGAAAATTTTGGTCACGTGCGCTGCGCGCATAAAGATGAAAAATGACGAGACAAAACGCTTCCCATTGCACGTTAGCTGTTGCGAAGCAACAAAGGCCATCCAAACAATACATTACCGTTCTTCTTCGGCCTGCCTGCTGTCCTGAGTTTCCTTTGTCTTTTTGTCTTGTTTACATTTACAGAGTACGTATGATAGCGTCACAAGTTAAATTTCATAGACCAAAACAAGCTTACTTAGATTTTTTAATTGATTTTAAATTTGTGTATTAAATTTTTGTTCTAATTTGATTAAAATGTCTGCCAACGGGAAGGGGAAGTGTTTTCGAAAACATGACCAAAGATCAGCTGCGGATGAAGATGTGGCGAAGTTTTGGGAAGCTGGTGATGTGGAGTCCACTGGAATTTTTCCAGAGGAGGTAAATTAATTAATATATTTTTAATGATTGTTGTTTTAGTAATTATTTATAGGAAAGCTCATTAACATCTTTCTTTACATTCTGCTGCTTTTAAAATAGGTTTGGTACGCGATTTTGGGATATCTCGAGCACTCCCAAGACATTGTGAACGTTCTCCGGGCTTTCCCAAAGTTGGATAAAGCATTTCAGAGGAAGAAGCCTTTCTGGCTTTTTGATCAGGTGAAAATTTAAAAGATAAGTTTCGTATTTATTATAGCAAGGTGCCATTTAAAGTTAAATGTTAATGTTTTTAATTAAATAGGTACTTCCTCATCTGATGACTAAACAATTTGTAGTAAAAACTCAGGTGAATATTTCTTCAATTTGCAAACAAATTACATTCATGCATGGATCAATTAATAACAAATTTGGGAATCTGTTTTATTTTAATCTACTTAGCAAGACTGCATGGAAATTACATTTTCTCACAAAAAGGGGTGGATTCAGTCTCCTGAATTGCTTAAGCTTCGACTTGTCTCCAAACGATGGAAAAAGGTTGTGGACAGATCATTGGAAACCAATAATGATTTTGATCTTCAACTTCCACATTTGCTGCTACCTTATCGACCAGAACAATTGGATGATATGAATGTTCCCAACATTCAAAATACGCTCAGATTGCTTCCCATCAGTCGAAAAATTCGAAAATTGTCGCTGAGTTCCCTTTCGAGTCATTTGCAAATAAATGTTATCGATTTAGTTGAAACACTAGCTGATTTTCAATTTGAAACAGTTAATATAGAACGGCTGTTGTTAAAAGAAAATTCAATCGCAGTTACACTTGCACCTGAAATACCGGTAAAACTGGCGGAAACCATTACTTCTCTTTATTTCTGTGATAATGATAGACTAACCTATGAGTTTTTGTGGTGGTTACCAAATCTCCGCTTTTTAAGTGTTCATTTTCGTAAAGAAGCAGCAATAAGTGCGTATTGCCGGACTAAGATGGAAGAAAACACTCAAGATCCGCCTTTAGAAAATAGGTTAAGGAGATACGGTCTTAAGGCTTACGACAAAACTTTGGTGATTCCAGAGGTTTATTCTATTTGGGAAGAGTTTCCAAATTTGGAAGTGTTAAGGGGATCTGTGGAAGTTGGGAAGGATTCAATTGTTTTGGGGGTACAATATGTGAGGAAACGTGGGAATAAGGCGTTCTTTAGATGGAGATCAGATGTAAACGAGGAGGATAATAATGGGTTCGAAAGGATTGAGATCGCTTAAGATGGGTGGTAGGAATGTGGGGCTGAGTTTAAGAAGATCGGTAGATTACCTGCACAGTTAATTTTTTATAGTACTTACTCTGTTCTCAGATTTTAACAATTAATAATTTTTGTTTTAAATAAATGCGATGTATGTCACATGTCATTTTACTAACTCTTCGTCCACGTATTACGTTTATTTTGAGAATTTAGTCAATAATATTTTTAAAATATGTTTCATACAAACTTAATTAAGTATTTGACCCACTGGTCATAACCATTCCTCTATTAGTCAAATTTCCAGTAGAGTTCACACTCTTATAAACAAACAAAAACGATGTAGTATTCATAGTTAACACATTACTTTCCGGAGCATCACTGCAATCTAACATGCTAGAATCGCAATTACTTAAACTGTTATTTTCCAACGGAGAACAAGTTCCATTTCTCATCTCATCTCTGAGCAAATCTATAGCTTCACCTGTCAGTACATCTGAAACTGTATACGACTTTGCAGCCACCAATCCTCTTTCCCTTCCATAAACATCATAAACCGTCAAAGTATCAGAATTACAGTGTTCATCAATATCCGGTCTCAGCACTTCAAGTGTCAATTTAGTTCCTCCCAAATTTTGACGAATAAGTTCCGGACTATAAGCACCACTCACCATTTCAGTAGACTCAACCTTGAAAATAAACTGCGCTTCAAGTTTTGGCTGGTTTCTGTGTTCCAAATGGAATGTGTAGGGCCAAGCCTCAGTGATATTTTCTTCTGTAGTGAAAGTTAACCGGAAACCAGCCCCAGTGACGGAGGAGTCGGTGGTGAAAACTATTATAGCTATTGGTCCATCTACAAGTGCACTTCTGTTGGCTTGACTACAAAAAAATCACAAATGATCAATAAATTCAAAATACCCCAAAAAATTTCCTTTTAAAATATATGGAGCAGCTTAGCTTACGAAATTATGCCAGTTTGTTCAGGAGACCCCGTTTCCAGATCAATTTTATGGACTACCAAAATATCGCAACATTCCTCAAACCCGCTTCTCTCCAATCTTAACCTTATTTTTTGAGCTTGGGGCGCGTGCACCAGCCAAACACATTTCTCGCTGTTGGAATACTTGCCATCTTCCTTGTAGCTGATTTTTCCAGAGTCCCCAATCACAACGCCCCCGCATCCAGCACCTAAAAGTTCAATAATTAAGTTCAGTTCTCATGTCTCAGATCACCCCAACTTTAATTTTTTATACAACTCACTTTTTTCAAAAGTAAATCCCATTCGGGTCACCCCATTATCATCTTCCTCTTCTTCCTGTTCACTAGCTATGTGTTTATAAATCACTACAAAAGCTGAATAAACTGTTGTGCAAATATCATCTTGTTTTGGTACCACAATTACGTTTTCACAAGAAGCTGTATCATTTTCATTTGGAAATCTTTCTCTTTTTAACCATCCATCTGCATCTGGAGTGGTGTAAAATGTGACAGACTCGTAATCACAATTATCTCCATTGCTACTATCCTTTTTAAACACTCCTGAGCTCCAACTAATATTTGTCGGCATTGTGAGAGGATCCTCGTCAATCCCAATTTTTATACTGGAGGCAATCACAAAAACGTTTTTAGTGCCAGGAACCACTTCTTCCCATTCAGAACTTGGAAACACTACTCCTCCAAATGGCTCGTTGTGGTGGCGTAGTTGATAGGTGTATTCTGGAGCGACTTCCGGTTCCCCATTTCCAGTGAATTGTAAAGCAAATCCACGACCTCTAGTTGAAGCATCGCTTCGGAACACAACGACAAGGACGGATTCTTCAAAAGTTCTTGTGCGGTTCTGTCGACTGGAAAGTAAAATAAATTGTTTTGAAATTAAATTAACTAATAATCTATGACTATGATTCAAGCGTGCGTGGGCGTATTATGAATAAGGATGATACTTTATAACTGATGTATCATTTCTCAATGTTCCCGTATCTGGATCAATGGTAGTGACCAAAATGTGATCACAACAAGTTTCAAATCCATCCTTGAGAAGTTTCAGAGTAATGCTGGTATGGTTAGGTGTTTGCAGAAGCCAAACACACCGCTCATTGTTTAAATAATCTTCACTAATTTTATATTTGAGAATTCCCTTGTCTCCTCTTATAATACCACCACAGTTGTTATCTAGCATTTAAAAAATACATACGAAAATAAATAAATTTCCTATTCCTAAATTTAAATTTAGTATTTAAATCTTTGCTAAACTTACTTTCAATGCCCACGTATGAAATGTTTCCTGAAATAAATAAATAAAATAAATTATCCATTTCAGTAATTTTTTTTATTGAATTAATTTTTTTCATAGGTTATCTCGTTAATAATTTATTTCTACCTTTTCCGTACTCTTCTCTCCAGGAAAAGTTCATACCCACGTGGGAGTCAGCACTTCGATCATTTACAACAATTAAGGCCATTCCATCGGCGTTTTCAAGGGCTAGCCTTCCTGGTTCACTACACTCAACTCTGTACAATGCAAATTTTGTAATCTGCTATAAGGTTTATATTTAAAAAGATTGAAATATTTTACAAAAGTATTTATCTTACTCATCCATATTCAGTTTAGACAACAACCCATCCATCGCCGAATAAATACTAATATCCTTATCCAAACATCCCTCCCTTTGAACTGGATTAGTCTGATTAATTTCCAATAGCATTCCATACGTATACGCAAAGGGTAGCACAGGCGTCAGTATAAAAACCTGATACACACTATTCACCAAAGAACTTCTCTCCAGCAAACTGGTCGCAAATCCATCATCATTCTTCAAAATTGTAAATTTTGGGGTCACATCCTTCCCAGTTTTTACCGGTAGCCCGGTAGTCCTCCACGACAAACTGAAGCCATTTCCGGTCACCGATGAGTCCGAATAAAATACAATGTAGACCTCTCTGCTATACGCTTCGTATGTCCCATACCGCCCCAGTCTAGTTATTCTTGGTCCATGTAACAATTCCGTACCATTGACATCCACAATCTCCATCATGTAAAGATGATCATACGTCGTTTCCACCCCATTTGCGCCCACATTAATCGTTATAGATTCTCTAGGACGGGGTTGAGGGACAATGACCCAAATGCATCTTTCCCCGTTTCGGTAGCTTACATGCGGTTTATAAAGAAGACTCCCAGTGACGCCCCCAAGAACTTCACCACACTTGTGGGAGTAAGGATTTCCGTATTCTATTCCTCATAACCAAAGAAATGTGAAATCAAAGCTATTTTTTAAAAATTGCAAAATAAATTGTGTTCGTGCAGTTAAAAATACCTAATCTACGAAAGCCGTAATATGAACTACGAGCTAAGCTCGTGCTACTGTTCGTACTTGAACTGGATGGGTAGACGGTCTCTGCAAAAGAAAATCATTTAAAATAATTATTTCTCTTAATTAAAGTAAACTATACACAATAATTAAAGGACCTTATTCCATTTACAAGGGGTCTGGGCCATATGGCCGTCACTTATGAGTCATATATCAATCGAAAGCTTTCATCGAGTACTACAACTTTGTTTCAGGGCACAAGTTGCTAACCCGTTGCACAAGACCACTTTTTGGGCCTTGAAGTTAGCAAAAAATGCGTTGTTTTTAAAGGGTCTAAAATGATGCTTGTTATATTTTTCTTGATTCCAAACCGACAATATCGACCCATACGACATTTGAACCGCATTTCATTCTTCTTAAATACACAGTCACAACAAAGCATTATTTTTAAGCCACATAGACTTAGGGTACTTTTAAGTGCATGGATACCGGAGTTTAAGCCAGCTCGTAGATTTCATTGTATTTTGAGATATTGTGACGTTACCTGGAAATCACAAAAGTTCTAGTGTCCAGGTAAAAGTTGTCATTTAAAATGCAGACAATGTAGCAATGAACACTTTTTGACCTATAAAAGCAAGAATTTTGGCCAATTTCAAAACCCGAAAACTAGCTTAATTAAAGGCTCACACTAAATAAGGAATATTTGGAAACATTTTTTAGAATATCCAGAAATACTATTGTCAGGAATGGATTTCCAACCTAATCAAACATAAACCGTATTGTTGTAAGCTTACGTATATTAGTTGTAACAACTGTGGTTTAAGTGAGGATTTTCAAAAACAATACTAAAGAATACGCATAACTAATTGACTTGTTCAATGCAACAAATATTAAAATACGCATGCGCACTGTGTCAAAAATTAGAAGTAGTATTTAGCAATTAGGGTTTGATTTATCTGCATTCATTTTTCGATGCACATTTTAAGTCAGATTAAATTCAGTGATACCTTGGAGGCGTCTTTTATAATACTAGTTGAGTTCAATGCTCCAATATCTGAAAATATAATGAAATCTACGAGTTGGCTTAAGCTCCGGTATCCATGCACTTAATAGTACCCCAAGTCTATGTGGCTTAAAAATAGTGCTCTATTGTGACTGTATATTTAAGTAGAATCAAAGGTGGTTCAAATGTCGTATATATAGGTCGATATTGTCCGTTAGGAATCAAGAAAAATATAACAAGCATCATTTTAGATCCTTTAAAAACAATGCATTTTTAGCTAACTTCAAGGCCCAAAAAGTGTTCTTGTGCAACGGGTTAGCAACTTGTGCCCTCAAACAAAGTTGTAGTACTCGATGAGAGCTTTCGATTGATATATGACTCATAACTGACGGCCATATGGCCCAGACCCCTTGTAAATGGAATAAGGTCCTTTACGCAATTTCAAAATCTCACCTGATTCCCAAACGATATTAAATTTTAAAGGTGCTTGGATCTTCTTCGTGATAATTATGACAAATGGATTGTCATAATTAATCAGTGAATTTTTTCCATCACAGCTTGTTTCGCAGCAGCTATCCAATGTAAAAATGTTGAGATAATTACTTAATTAAAATTCTTTCTGGGCAAATTAATAAAATAAAATAAATTAATCAACTTACTCTGTAACTGTCATACTGCTTTCCAGCAAATCCGTAATAACCAAAAAGGAAGTATCCCTGTCGCCACATCTCCCATTTTCAAAACTAGTTTGTAAGTGCACTTTAGTCGTAAAGTTGGAAATGACAATGGAAGTGTAATCCATGGAATATGTCACATTTCCAGAATTCTGTCCACGAAGAACATTGTTGTTCCAGTTGTCTATTTGACTGTTACTGAAATTCCCAGAGTTTTCTTGCAAATTTTCATGAGAGAATAAAGTAGTCTTTTCGGCCAGTTTCCCCATTCCTTCGTAATGCAGCTGAAGGTCTATTTCAGAGTATTCATCTTTCTGATAAGATGTTAAGACGTAGACGACGAATAGTACAGGTCCGTTGAAAATATGATGCATATTTTTCTCAAGTCTGAAAAAACAAGTCAATAGAGTCTATAAATCAATTTTAATTTAAGTACAAAAAGTAATTTATGAAAATTCATACCTGGTTATTTTAGTTTGTAAATTTGAAGAAGTGATCGTTCCGTTTGTACTATTTGACCGTAAAAGTTCTACCACGTAAGCATTAGGTTTTGAATAGGAATAGCTCCTGTATGTCTGCTGCAGTGTTACTTTAATTGATCGTCGGTTGTTTGCACGAATGGTCCATATACAACTGGAAGGATGACGGGTTCCTCTTAGGGCTACACTTGTAAATACTATTGACCCTGTTTGACCGACGAGGATACCTCCACAAGTTTGATCTATAAACAAATTGTTGAGAAAGTTAATTAAAAATAGTTTTTTACGGAAAAAAATAAGTAATTGAGCATGAAAGTTGGCTTACTGGACATGGCAAATAAATTATCATCTGTGCTGGCCAGTTCATTTAAATCTCCAATGACTTCCGCATGTCCAGAGATTACTTGTTTTAGAGAGCCAAACTCCCCAGTCAATTTTTCAATGAGGGCTCTTTGTTCAGTCATGGATGTTTCCAGCTCATTGTTTTGAGACGAGATTTTATCCATTTCGGTATTCATGTGTTTGACTGTAGTTTCGAGATCAAAAACCTGCAACAACAAGATTTGTTAATTAAGATTCTCGTTAACAGGATAGTAAGCGATTTTGTAGAAATCTGTGAATATTTTCAAATGTACCTTGTGACGCATTTCCAGAATTGACCTAGAATGCGAATAATCCTCATCTTTTGGAAGAGCATCTTTAATACTGTTTTAAATTATAATTGTATAATTATAAATTATTATGTGATTGTCAACATTTCTGCCAATAACTTAATAGTTGAGTCATTCTAATTTAAAACTGTGTCTTTGTCTTATAATTTTCAAAAGGTCAAAACCAAGTTAGCATATTTCTCTAACTACTTTACCTTTTGATAAAGCTACGCGATATTTTAAAAGTTTTGATAGAAAATTTAATTGATGGACGAGTAGAGATATTGAATTACAAGTCCACAAACAAAGATCGCAAAATTGACTACTCAAAATTGTCTAAAAGGGACAAGCAGACAAGAGTAGTGACTATGATAAGACAGGTAGATTTCTTCGCGAGAAATTCATTAAAATGATCGTGACAAATTTAGTAACATTTTGAACAATACTGGATTCAAACTCATGGAGGATCCCACTGTTAACCATGATCAAGATTAAGATAGTCAGCTTTAAAAGCTAGATAGTTAAAACATGTAAAGTTGTATGCTATTTATTGATTAAATTCAATATTTTAAGGTTATTAAAACCTTATTTACCCTCTTGTTTTACGAATAAGCTGTGCATCTGTCAGGAAACCACATACTAGCGTTAACAGTAGCCATTTAAATGGCCCGACAACCCCAAAACTTTTTCTCCGAGCCATTTAAAAAATATATTTTTATTCAAATTTATGTGTATTAAAAAACTAAAATCCCATTCTTGATTTTCTCACAGAGCTATCAGCGAGCTGCGCACTGAAGTTTCACTATAAGAACAATAAAATGACTTCTTATTTTTTAAATTGGCCAGTCAATATATTTTATGCGGCTTGGTCTCCAACAATCTTTACAAGCGCCTGATATGTTTGTATTTACTTTTATTTATGATTTTCTTCGAAGAATTTTTACGTAATACTGAAATACATTGAATTCCATGTTCCATGCACAAATACATATTTAATTGATAATATTTTTTTACTAAGCAAGTACACATAGTTAACAAGAACTCATCTTCGTCATTTTTGTATGCATGCATGGACGATTACACCAAAATATATTATTCTGATTAGTTAAATTCGATTGATTTACAATACAGACATCATCACAAGCACATAAATAAAAAAATATTATGCATGATAATGATAACAAGTTTTTTCCTCAGAAAACACGATGTAAATTTAAATGACCTTTTTGACTTATCTTCTCTTGACCAGTGACCAGACCAGACTATGCACACTTACCACCTTACTGCATTTACCACCAAGAACTTATGATAAATTTATAAGATCATGATGACCACAACTCTGAACAAGAGGAGCAATGTAAAGTTCTTGTTTTGCCCTTTATCTTCCTAATGATACCATAATATAATATCGCTTTTATGATTTTCTTTTGAGGTACATAAAAGACAAAGATGCGTTTTATTTCACATTTTGAAGTGTAAAACGACACAACGTCATAATCCAAATGTCATAACAACAACATAAATACGTATAATGCATATACCGGATTTAAACCAGTTTTAATTATTTCCAAGTAGTAATCATTTGAAAATATCATGACTTCTTATAAAATATTTAAGCATCGATTTATGTATAAAAATGATGGAATAATTTTGGATCAATTTTATCCTGTCTGTATTTTATAAGACGCTTGCTCAGCAGTTTTACCGTTATGGGTACACAATTGGCTGGAGACTAACGACTTCTAGTGATAAATTTATTTATTTATGTGGGAAACATCCTATATGTAAATTCTTTGGAGAATTCAATGTAATTAAAGCTAACATAAACAATGCCCCTCTATTATGGCGCATGTGAGGATTTACTGAGAATTGAGGATTACCTGAGCCTGGCGAAGCCAGGTGAAAGGTAATCTACATTATGTGAGTCTTCCGTAATCGGAAGAC
>JAQFZG010004672.1:0-11418 GCA_034695465.1 Entomobrya nicoleti
AGTGTTTATTTATTTCCCTCATCTTCGCATATACAAAGCTATAAAGATATGTCCTATGTTTGGAGTAATCTGTACGAAAAGATATATCCTGGTTTTGTTATTGTAACTAAAGCACGACTTTTAATACTTGAGAACCAAATACCAAAAGAAGATCTGATTAGATTTGGACGAAAGTTAGCCCGGTCCAGTCAATATCAACAAAACGAAGTGCTTATAGCAGTAGTTTATGAACTAGGAAAGATTCTCAACCGTTATTTGAAGTGTTTTTCCCTTGCACTTCTTGTAAATTTTTGCTTAAACTGAATGCAAATTTACAAGATTTTGGTCTTGAGTATCTCTTTGAAAAATTAAATGAGGTTTCCTTAAGTTTAACTCAAAACTCCTCAAATCATATTTACGTTGAAAACTCGGATATTTTTAATGACATCGTTGACGGCCCCATACTTCACCCATATAACTACAGCTTCCAGAGTACAATTTCTCAAATCATACTGAGTAGAATTAGCACATTGTTGAAATCAGTTCTGGGCTCCAAGGTAACATTTAAGCAAGGTGAAACTTTAGATAGACCTGTTTTGTCAATTGTAAAGTTTTTAGGTTACGAGTTTGATAGCGTTGAGTTTTCGCTGCAGTATGCACCACACCAAATTCGATTTTTCAGCTGTGGAGAAACATTTCCTGAACAAAGAGCATATTTTGTTCTATTAGGTAGCTTTGATGTAAACATTTGGATTTTTATGGTAATTATTTTATTTATATTTGTTCCCATTGCTTGGGTCTTCGTATTTAAAGGCTCAACAAGTCAACATATCATTGCAAAAATTCAAAACCTTTCAGAAATCATATTAACAATCTTTAAAAGCTTGACTGAACAGTCCACTCTGTTTCCGGAAAATAAATTCTTAGGAAATAGTTTTTTATTGAGGTTCGTCGTGTCTTGTTTATTATTTGGTATCTTAATATTTAGCAATGCCTACAAAAACGATAACATAAGTGTACTTATATCTCCACTAGCATTTCGTCCATTTACAAGTTTCGATCAACTCGTAAAAAATAAATACGAAATATTTGCAGAATCTGATGATTTTAGTTTTCCTGGCGCAAGCCTTTATAGTATTTCCAAAATGGTTGAAATTTTAAAGCATGTTGTTCGGGAAAATGATCACGCAATTTATACAAAATTATATGTATATCCTTTCAAAGTTTTATTAAAAATCGATTCTGTAGTTATGTCTGTGGCAAGATTATTTTCAAAAAACAAAATTGAATTGCCATATCGACTAGGAAAATATTTAAATGAATCAATTCTGAATTTATTCAATATATTTCCGCGAGTGGTTAATTACACAAGCGATAGTGGATATATAAGTACATCTAATGTTTTAGATTTATTCAAGTTGCAACAAAAAGATGAATCTATGAATTTGTTAAATAAGTGCAACAAAACGGCTATACTTACTTATGAGCCAAGGGTGAGAGAATACGAATCTAATTTAAGACAACCAGGTTTCAAAAAGATTTCAATTGGGAGTAATGTTTTGCTAGAAAATGGTATTGGTGTTAAACTTTTAGGTTGGTTTCCAATGTTTATATTGCGCCGGTTAAGAGGTTTAGAACATTCTGGCATTGTGAATTGGTGGAACAAATTGGTTATAAATCACCTTGTACGAGTTCGGTCACAAAGCATTACGAGAGAATCTCAATTTTATTTAAAAGCAAATGCAACAGCTATTATAGAGCACAGTGCAGGTGGAATGTCTGGAAATATATTTGTTATATTTTTGGTACTTAAGTTTGGATGTTTTATTGGGTGTGTAGTCTGGTTTTTAGAAAAATTGTATTTCAACTGTGGTAAATGATTTAGGACGAAGCACGTGCTAAATCTTTGTCGAATTCATAGTAAAATACAAAATTCGGGTTGAGAGCAAGAGCATCAAAAATACTGAATTACATTGCACATTATTTAGTCATTGCACAAACTCGAACTCGAGTTTCTTTAACATAAGAAAGTCAATTTTATTCAATTTGCTAATAATTATTAAACCATGAAAGTAAAAATGTTGGCAATACAAATATTTCTTACAATCACAATAGAATAAACCCGCGAGTTGGTTGAACTAAAACTACTAATTAGTAGGGATAAAGACAAATATACGAAAATTTAGTTGAACGTCTTTCAAGAATATGGAAAAATCCGTCAGCTTTTAGATTTTTCATTCATAACGACTTTTCCACTAATGCATTGGACTCTAGTAATAAATATTAACACGAACACAGGGAATTTTTTATCAGTGTCTAACCAAAATTTAAAATCTGAATTCAAACCATGTGGAAAATTTCAAGCTAACGAAAACACAAGGACAAATTAAGAAACTGAACAATTTACCCCACATGAACATTGTAAAGGTGAACTAATTTGGCCTGAATCAATTCATCTAGAATCAAATCAGTTTGTATTACAATTCAATTCTAGCGTAATATTTAAATCTAACAAAACGCAAAGACAATTTCAGTAATTGAGCTCATTTTGATGATCTTGGTGATTTTGAAAAATTGAACAAATTTAGCCTAAAATTATTTGGCTAAAATCTTATCAGTTCAAATCTCGATTCAACGTAAGCGTAATATTTCAAGCTAACAAAAGTGCAAAGACAAATTCAGGAATAGAGTATTTACGCCTTGGTGATTTTGCCAACCTAAACCATTTTGGGCTAAAAAGTATTCGGTTAAAGTTAAATCAGTTGATATCTCGATTCAACTCCAGCGTAATATTTCAAGCCAACAAAAATGCAAAGACAAATTCTGGAATAGAGCTTTTACGCCTTAGGCATTTTGCAAAATTGAACCATTTTGAGCTAAAAAATATTCGATTCAAGTACAATCAGTTGATATCTCGATTCAACTCCAGCGTAATATTTCAAGGCAAGAAAAATGCAAAGACAAATTCTGGAATAGAGCTTTAACGCCTTAGGCATTTTGCAAAATTGAACCATTTTGAGCTAAAAATATTCGATTCAAGTACAATCAGTTAATATCTCGATTCAACTCCAGCGTAATATCTCAAGCTAACAAAAAAGAAACGACAAAATCTGAAATAGAGCTTTTACGCCTTAGGCATTTTGCAAAATTGAACCATTTTGAGCTAAAAATATTCGATTCAAGTACAATCAGTTAATATCTCGATTCAACTCCAGCGTAATATCTCAAGCTAACAAAAAAGAAACGACAAAATCTGAAATAGAGCTTTTACGCCTTAGGCATTTTGCAAAATTGAACCATTTTGAGCTAAAAATATTCGATTCAAGTACAATCAGTTGATATCTCGATTCAACTCCAGCGTAATATTTTAAGCCAACACAAACGCAACGACTTCTGTAGGCATTTAATACAAACCAGTTAAATCTTGTTTTAACATATACCGCTTTCTAGACACTGAACGGGCCAACGATATTGATTTTTTTAGCTTGATGTTATTCGGAGATGAGATGCTTTGTAGTAAAACTAAAAGAAAGTGGAAACAACATTATGAATTTGATTATTTTAATTTGCGGTTTTATTAGTTACATAGCTTTAAGGCTGGAACAAAGCATAACGTTTGCTCGTAAATGAATTAAAAATCGCAGAGAAATTTCATGTTAAAGTGCTGCACCATATTGAATTTAGGAAGTGTAATGCGAAAGATGTCCGATTTGATAACCAGTTGAATATCCACCCCAAAACAAAAAATGTTTAAGACTTGCTGTTCAATTCCTTCAATAAGGCCATAAATTGTTCCAACTGTACTTTAAACTTGTCCTCCATACTCAAATCCTGCTCAAGCTTAGCCCTTCTAGCCTTTTCTTCCAATGATCGTACCTTACTCTTAAGATTCTGATTTACCAGCTGAAGACCTTCAATAACTTTGGTAACGTTCAGCATAACATTTCCCAGTTCAAGATTATTCTCATTTAGATCCCCATTATCCTTTTCTAGCTTCTCAAATAGTCCAGTTACGGGCTTCATATCAACTGTATATTTCTTCTGCAAATCGTCAACTCTGTCCTGGCAAGTATCAAGTTTCCTCTTGGAATGCTCAAATTGTGACTCGAGCTCCTCAATTTTATTCTCCAGATTCTTAAAACTTTCATCAAGACGTTCAGCATTAAGTTCATTTGATTTTTGATTTCCACTTGCCGCTGCCTGGTTTGCCCCTCCGGCCGATTTGCAGCTATTTTTGAAATAAGTGGAATTCCTCACTGGTCCAAAGGACTGAACTGTGAGGGTGGATCCTCTAGCATACTTAATATGAGTGTGCATATCCCTTGAATTTATCCAGTGTCCAGCGTTGATGTACAATGGCGCAGATTTCTCTTCTTTACAGTTTGGCTCAAAGTAGACCAATACATCATTAGCATGATTGTCGATAGACCATTTACTCTTGTCTTCAACATACTTGGGAATGTTTTTACAGGTGCAAACATCGGTGTAGCTTTCAAGGACTTGGGGAACAACTGGAGGATATTTGTTTTCAAAGTGGGTGGTAATGTCGACGTTGAGTTCCGGTCCACCTTCGTGCTCATTACATTTGTGAAGGGAGTCAATCAGCCAATCGTATCCCAGACTATAAAAAACAATTGAATTTTATTGGAAATACGAAATTAAAAAAATATTGCTTAAATTTGGATTTTTACCAACCTTGTTTTAGTTGTTACGAATTTACCAGGCTCGAACTTTGAAGTCCAAGGAGACTTACAGTCAGCATCACTGTATGCAATGAAACAGGTGTCGGTTTCAATGGAATTTACTTCACCCACCTTATTTCTGGGAACATTGTAACAGGTCTGGGTAGGGATGACTTCCAAGTGTAAATCTTAAAAAAATATATCAAAATAATTAGCATAATACTTAAACATCTGAAGATTTTTTAATTAGTATTTAATTAAATTAAAACCTGAGAAATCCTTTTTCTTAAATAAAGATATTTTGGCTGCATCTGCACTGGATACCAAAATCAGTACCACTTGCAAAGCACTCCATGTCAGGGCATACTTTGGGATTGCCATTACTTTATTCTAAAGTGCTCCTGAAATAAGGGCTAATTACGTCAAGAAAAAAATTACCTAAAAAATTACAACCAAGTAGACCATACGTATAGGTACAGCCCGTCAAAAATGTATGCTAAGCTTGGTTTGAAAAAAAATCTCAGAAAAGAGCTTTACAGATTAGCGGCTACGTGAACAGGATGCGTTCTCGTGTTATCGCCAGACATTCAGATTTAGACAATGGATAATGAGGCGGTATTAATAGGTTGTTGAAAATTAATGACAATCTGAGATGTCTAATAAAGCTTGTTATAGTCAATTTATTTTAACGACCATATACTAAAATTAGAATGTTCCAAATTGTTACGACCATGTCATATCTTACGTCTTATATACTTTTCTTATAGTTACTTTCAACACAGTATTCCGATTACATTGTATAATGTAGATTAGGTCTACCGGGCTTCCTTGTAATAAATTTATTTTATACCTAATTAAAATTGATGCCAAATAATTAACCCTTACGGCTCCAATGACGCTATCCCGATGAAATCTGTTATCACTTGACATGCGGTTTGAGACAATGCGCCGTAATTAATGTATAAATGGAATAAGTAAATTATAAACGATTGTGAATTAACCAAAAACCCATTTATCGTACATTAAAAAAAGCATGATAATTCTTTAAGTTTTGCCAACATCCAAATTTGAAATTTAGATATGTCGATTTAATTTCACTAGAAAATATTTATGCTTGGTTGAAAACCTAAAAACATCAGTCTTTAATCAATTTTAAATATAACTTAGTTTCTGCGAAAGCATGAACCATTAAATAATAAATGTCGTACAATCTGTGACTTGAAACCGTTGGAAGAAAACCCCTGATGAATCGATTAGACTGGAATAATAGGTCATTGATGCAATTACGTTTTTGTACGAGTCAATTCAATAAAACAATGTAATTTTCAAAATCCGATCTTGTCATGAAATAAACGAACAACTTTTAATTTTGAATTCGTTTTGTATATTTTGAGCTCAGGCAATGTATGACGTTTCTTTGTTTGAATAGAAAATAAACAATTCCATGGTGTGCTGGAATTTTGTAGAATATACTAACAAGAATTGCAAAACTAAGCATATCACAATACTAGCAGATGCCACTTGAAGAGCATAAGCCAATGCTAAAAAATGTTTTCATTCATCTGCTACTTCTTCCAATTTTTTTTCGAAAGATGTGTAATATGCTCATGTACTCAATCCATTATTGAGTAATTTAATTTTTAAAAACCGTATCAATCAATGACGATGATTAAAACGTTTTTAAACTTAACTTCGAATCTGACACTTACAGTCACAGCGAATCAAACTTTGAAGTCTTGTACATCCGGTGGTAATAGTAATTCTAGAATGTTGCATTTAAAGTATTTTTGTAAGACATTTCTTTAATATTTGGTAAATTTCTACATTTTACTATTAACGAATTTAAGCTATTAGAAACTTGGATGAAAAAAAGATAATTGTGGCTTTTACGTTCTAATAACCCGTATGTATTAGAATGACGTGACACAAGTATCTTTGGATTATGTCAACGCTACGTCACAATTCCTCGTTTTCGAAGCCGTATATCATATTAAAACGCATGTGGCTCGAAAAAATATTGCGTCGTGCAACCAAGATATTTATGAATATTGCCACAAAAATGCTTCAATGATTCCTATTTTATGATGATATGCAAATTCTAGATGGTAAAAGCATACATGCTTTAAAAAAATTAAATGTGTTATCCTGGAATTTGGTTTTATTAGGTTGGAAGACAATGCTTTATTACACAAAGTAGAAGAAATAATAAACAAGGACATATTTAAAAGTTTAGATTACATTTAAAGATTTTATAGATGTAGTTGGGAAAGAAAAGGGTAGCTTTACTCTAACATTGCCAGTAATACTATTGGATAGTCGAAAGAAGTTCATCAAATCATACTAGCTGATTTTTAATGATCAGCTATTAAAATTTCAGAACAACTACCAACCCAAAATATTACAACTGACAACGTTAGAGCTAAAGTACGTTTTCCTTTCTCAGCTTTAACCAAAGGTGGACCTGGAAAATATGATTGTGTAAATAATGAAAAAGTTTGCATTGTTAAGAAAATTGAAGAGCTGTACTATATTTTTAGGGGCATCCAGATAAAAAATCCGATCCGATTGCAAAATTGGCTGCCAAAATTTAATTGTTGCTGTGTTTGTTATTGTTCAATTGTTTAAGCAAAGATTGGAATTGCTCCATCTGTAAACGGAACTTATCCTCCATACTCAAATCCTGAGCAAGCTTAGCCTGTCTAGCCTTCTCTTCCAATTCCTTGACCTTATTTGCAATATTCTGATTATCCAGCTGGAGGGTTTGTACAACATTGGTAACGTTCAACATCACATTGCCAAGTTTAAGATTATTCTCGTTTATCTCCTCATTATCCTTTTGAAGTGACTTGATGTTATCGTTTACAGCCTTGAAGTCATCGGCATACTTAGTAAGGAAAATTTCTGCATTGTTCTGACATCTGTCCAGCTTACGTTTTGAATGCTCGAATTTGGATTCCAACTCATCAATCTTGTCGTTCAAATTCTTGAACTTTTCATCAATGACTTCGGGATCGAGATCATTCTTTTGTGGGGCAGTATCCTGATTTCTTTGCCAAGTTGACGACTTGCAGCTTTCCTTAAAATAAGTTGCATTTGGGTCAGGTCCAAAAGACTGGATTCTAAGGGTAGCTCCTCTGTTGTATTGGGTGTGGGAATGCATATCCCTTGAGTTGATCCAGTGTCCAGCGTTAATAGCCAAAGCCTTGGATTTGTCTTCTTTACAGTCTGGCTCATAATAAGCTAATAATTCGTTACCATGATTGTCAATAGACCACTTACTCATGTCGTCCACATATTGGGGTAGATTCTGACAGGTGCAAACATCCTTGTAACTTTCAAGGACGTTTGGAGTGATGGGTGGAAATCTGTTTTCAAAGTGGGTGGTAACGTCAACATTGAGTTTGGGTCCGCCTTCGATCTCATTGCAAACGTGGAGGGAGTCGATAAGCCATTCGTATCCAAGGCTAATAAATAAATAACAAATGAAGTCAAAGTTATGTATATTTTCATTCAAAATTATAATAAAATTTAAGTCAATTTCTAAATTACACACCTGGTTTTAGTGGTTACCCATTTACCAGGCTCGTATTTACTAGTCCAGGGAGACTTGCAGTCAGCATCACTGTATGCGATAAAACAGGTGTCAGTTTCAATGGAATTTACATCAGCCGTCATCAGATTCCTGGGAACATTGTAGCAGTTTTGAGTAGGGACGATATCCAAATATAAGTCTGTGAAATAAATTTTAAAATATTGATAAATTAGTTTGACTATCTAAAAAAATAGTTAATAATTCAAATGGTTACGGCAATTCTGGTTAATTACCTGAAAAATCCTTTTTCTTAAATAGGGAAACTTTGGCGGCATCTGCAATTGATACAAAATAAAGTATCACTAGCAGAGCACCCCAGAGAGGGTAAAACTTAGGAGTTTCCATTATTTTTTCGAAAACTAAAAGAAAATTTAAAAAAAACCTAAAGAGCTAAAGAAGTATGGAGCTAGTTAGTAAAAAGAATGTAGTGGAGTGTACGCTTAGGTACGTTCTTTCAAGAAATGATATAATTATCTTGATTAGAGCTTCACAGACTACCAATGACGTTAACAGGATGCATTCTTGGGTTATCGCTAGACATTCGGCTTTGTTCAATAGATAATGAGTATATATTAATGGGTGATTGGAATTAATGGGCAAATGAGATACTATGTGAGATTTGTGTAAAGCCGAATACTGTTCGGTTTAATAGGTATTATATTTCTTTTGGGTTAATGATCAAACTAATGACTGTAACCATTAAGACATTTTAAGACATTACTCGTTTCCTGCTAACACTATCAATAGTTCTTGAGACATTTTATGAATCTTATGTATAGTCATTTAATTACCCAATTAATTTTTGGTGGAATTTAGATAAAAACATGTCATGATTCAATACGTTGCTGTTAACTTGTATGTGCATGAAAATGTAAATATTTTTTTGTATGCGACGTCTTATATGAATTTTACATCTAAATGTTTATACACAAATGTTTTAAATAATAATTGAAAATTTCATTTTATTTTACACTTTTGAAAATTTTATCTACTGGCAAATGGAATAAATGGCAAAACCTCCATAAAAAAAGTTGGACATTGGCTGTGCTATGGCAACTTTGATTTGCAAATTTAAAAAAAACAATTTACCAAAATCTAGTACCAATAACACTGATATAAAGGGAATTGAGACCTAAAATCCGATAGACAAAAATAGTAATATGATTTTATCTTAACTTTGTAGAATATGTAGAAGCAAATTTCAGCGAAATGAAAGTCAAGAAAACCAGAAAAAAAATGTTCAGAAAAATACATAAACTAACCATAAGATGGATTTTGCTAGCAATACAAAATCCAAATATCAATTAGAAGCGATTTTTATTGATTACAAGCATACCGAAACCAGACGTTAAAGCTACTTAATAACATTGATTCGTTTTTTTGTATAAACAAGTATTTTGCAAAACTGAAGCAGTCAGTCTAACTTTAACCTATCTTCTATTTTTACATTGCTCCTCTAAAATACTTAAATCCGTCTGCAAGGTTAACATTCTATTATTGTAAAATGGTTAAATAAACCTGCCTACAATATAACAAAACTTGCTTGCTTGGATTTAAAATGCGATGATGCCAATTTTAATTTTTTTATCCAATTTATTTCGGTAATTTAAAATCGATTTTAGCAATAATATTTTTATAAAAATTATATGCTCTAAATTTTTTTTTTGGAAAAGTTCAATAATATTTGTCAACTTTTTATTGTTTTGCCTATAATATGTCTATTTTTATATTTTAGCCATTATGTAAGCCTGTCCACTCTTATGAAATAATTATATGCTTATGTAAGTTTTGCTAATAAATCTAACAAGACTTTAGCGGCATATAATTAAATTACTTCTAAAAATACGTAGTCGTTATCAAAGTAGCATGTTTTTAAATTAATTCGAATTTTTGAAAACTGTTCAGCTCAAAATTATTTAAACCCAATCAGAGTTTTTTAAGCGGAAAACATAAACTTTACAATAGTCTATGAAGTGGATTTAAAAAAAAAAGTATTTCTGAAAACCCCTACGTACGCATATCTAATAAATAATTGAGTACTTAATAAATGTTTTTAATATACTTGGAATGAAAATAGAAAACTTGGTATTTTTAAACTAGCCCTGATATAATAGTAATTTTAAATTTAATAAGCTCTTTAATTTATATAAAATTCAACTAGATTAAAGGAAATATATTGGGCATTTTCAGTTGTCCAATGTGTGCACAATACACCTTTTTACTAACTGTTGATTTAACTATGGAAGTTTTACAAAAAGGTCTTAAAACTGGGATCCCCATAACTCCATATCCATGGATCACCCCATTATACAAAGTCGCCTTAAAAATGTATTCAAAAAGTCACGGTCTTCTACCTTCATATGGTGTTCAGTTTAAACTTTCAAAAAGAACCAAACTTCCTTCCATGTCAAAACCAAAAATTACCCGGAAAATATTTGTTTTATACGCATTCAATATATCTCAGCACTTACTTTCAATATATGCGTTAATTCATCGTCATCAATACTTAAAATCCCAACACCAAACCTACACTACTTTTGATATCCTGAAAACCGCCATCATTCTTAAGATTTTGTTTTGGAAATTTCTACTTTCGGACTTGGTTCGTTTAAGTTTACTTCTGGAAAGGCAATTAGCAGTTGGCAGTCTAAATAAATTGATTACTGCAAACACAAATATAAATACAAGTGTTAATATATTTAGGGACTATGTTGGCTCGTTGTTGGTTAATCTACAAGTTGGTTTATGGATATTTGGGATTTCATTACCATTTCTTATGCGGTTTGCTAAGGTGGATCCTTGGTATGTTATATTTACCGAATTGGGGTGGAACTTGAAAAATGGATCTTGGGCTTTATGGACGTTTTCGCTAGTATTATCTGCAACTAGTGACATAACTTTGGGCCATCGTGATATTCTTGCACAACTTTTACTACTATTTGCGTATATACTGTCCAGCGAAGCTTATATGGCCGCGATTATAAATGTTACTAAAACCAATCCTATAAGTAGAAGAGGCTTGAGTGGATATATTCACCTTATGATAATTTTTAAAAGAATGTCAACTTTTCAAAGTTTTATGGTTGGATGCTATGTATTATTTAGTTTAATAGTTCTTAGTATATTTTCCTGGATGGCTGTCAATTGTTTTAAGATATTGCCATT
>JAQFZG010004673.1:0-11417 GCA_034695465.1 Entomobrya nicoleti
AATTGTGCTGTAGAAACCAGGTAATTTAGTTAGTGTACGAGCCGACCTTTGACCTGTGACAAAGTAGAACTAGTCTGGACATGGGATCTCGGCTAAAAAAATTCATTGTGATTACTTATGCTCTTATGCTTGCTTCTACATTACTTTACGTACATTTATTTTTTTCGAGGAAAGGGGCCATGTTTTTGTCGTCATCCTGAAAACTCTCTGGGAAGAATGCAAAAAATAGGGCTTTTGTTGGGTATCTAGAAAAAAGACATGTCAACAACTTTTGGTGCGCTGTGGAAAAAAACGGAAGAAAATGTAAAAGTATAGGGTTTACAGCTTTCCCTTTTTACTCCAGTTTTAACAGAAGAGAGAGAGGCGAGAGGTATAGCGTCGTCGTCTTGTGGAACTTCAATGGAATCCATTAGCTGCCAGCTTTTCTCTCTCTTTGCGATTGTGTTCTGGAGGCTGCACTTTTCCATTTCGAACTCCTCTTCTCTCATTCTTCTTGCTTTTTTGCATTCTCCCCTGCTTTTTCTTAAGTTGTATATATGTCGTCTGCTCTAGATATTTTTACTCTTGTCATCGTCATCATCATCATCCCCATCAACATGATCTTTCGTTGTGATCATCATCAAAACTCGTTGGGCCATGACTATGACTATGCATAGCACATGGAACGGAATAGTAGATGTAACACTCAAACCCGCTTGCTTGCTTGCTCTACCATGGTAATCATCACAATGACTCCATTTGCGAGTCAAATGTGCGGAAAAACTGAAAAAAACGGGAATGGTAACTGGAGTAGTGATTCTTCTATGGGGTCTCTAAAAGTAGGAAAAAATTTGTGTCATGCTATGGCTCAACGTGAGTGAGCAACAACGACACAACGACCTCATATACAATTGCACATAACAAAAAAATGGGGAATAAAGGCATCAGCATTTACCGTAAAATCATCAAGTCTGCTGGTGGTAGTAGTGGGTGTTGTTGTGTAGCTGTATGCTGCTATGTGAGAGCGAAAAGAAAATTGTCGTTTGATGATGGGATGTCAGGGAAGAAAACGACCTCGAAGCGTTGTTGTCAGGCTATGATGATGGGAGTAGAGGCATTTGAAGAAGGAGAGAAGGGAAGCAAAAAATGATTTTTAAGTAGGGCTCCTACTGCTAGTTGTAGATTTTCATGATGATGATCATGTTCACTGTGGGAAGCGAATATGAATTTTCGTATTTTTTGGAGCAGGATAATGAGTTGGGTTGAGTTTTGAGTAGATCGTTGAAAGTTGAGAGAGAGAGAACAGTCAGTAGATTGTTAAATGAGTGTAATGAGCAAGAGCGTAGAAAAGCTTGGTGCTTCCTTTTTCTTCTTATCATCATACCACCCACCCAGATTCAATATCGGTATTATGTATTATGTACATATGCATATACTTGTTAACGAGTTGCCACATGCCTTTGAGTATATTTTTGCAGAATTGAAAATAAAATGGATAATGGAAAAGGAAATTGTCTAATTTTGAAGTGAATTAAAAGCAATTTGTATTTTTTTCATGGTAATTTTACTAAATTGTGTTCTTTTTTCTTACACAGGCTCACTGAAATGCTCCGAGTCGGAATTCCAATGTCTGAACCAACAACACTGTGTCCCGTCCCGGTGGAAGTGCGATGGGGAAAATGACTGCAACGATGGGAGTGATGAAGATCCCCAATTGTGTAGTAAGTCAAAAAGTCAAAAAGTCATCAAACGGAAAAAAGGAGAAAAAAAAAGAATCAAAGAAAGCAAGATCGTGATCATTTGCACAATTTTTCAATTTGGCAGAAACCTTACATTTATTTTCTTTTAGAGTTCTTCTACTTCTTCTCTCAGAAGAAGTTTGTTCCAACATTAGGAATGCATTAGCCATTTATTGCATAAAATGCTCAAACTTGTGTGTGTTTACACACTGAGGACTGAGGTGATATAGAATCGATTGAGCATTTATTTGGGCGAAAACTATATGGAAAATGGCAGTAGTCACAAAACATTATCATTATGATCATTACATGGCATATTTGATATTATGGCGACAGAGAGACGTGTAGCTTGCGAACAATCCTTTATAGTGGCACCTTACAACAAATTCGACTCGCACTGGATGGAAGATGCTCGCCAATAAATACACCAATAAAAACGTCATTGAGCATTCTATTTATTTGCCACGATGTGGGAATTCCCAGGCGAATAAAATGAATGAATGGGCATGACATGGCGTTATATGGGCGTTCGGCATATGTTTTTTTCTGTACATGTACTTATATATGATGTAGCATTAGTATAGCTACTGCTTCTTGTTGTTGATTGCATAAGGAAAAAAATAGCATCACAATCTCATAACATGATCATGACAGTTAAGTAATATTGTTAATAGCAATGTTGGTGTGTGTGCTTTTGATGTTTGTTGTGTAACCTTTCCCCTATGCTGTGTGTGTCTCTGTTCCCATGAAATTCTCGAGGGAAAATGTATAAAGCAAAATAATGAGTTATTCAAAAAGAATGCAATGAAACTGGGAAGAATGTATGATGATTATATGGTGATGTTATATCGGTATTCCGACTTGCGTTGCGTTACTGAACTGAGCTATATTGATGCTGACTGATCTTGGTTTCGTCTTGGAGCAAAGCGACGGAGGAAGAAATTGCGAAATGGTTCGCAGTACACTCACACACATAAAGTGTATAGGTATTTTTATATGTGTACTTATAAGGGAACTAAGCAGCAGCATAGAATTTCGTAACAGCCCATCAAATTGCATCGCATCTTGGATTTTACGCACGAGGGAAAAATGCGACGTTTCCTGAGTTTCTTGGAGTCTTCTGGTGCCTTCGTCGCACTTAAGGCACAGGGCACACATAGTTGATTCGGGAGTCACAGTCACACACACGAGCAATATAGCAAAAAATGCAAAGCACAATTGAAATAAAAAAGTACTACTAGAAGCAGTGGAAATGGTTCGCCTCAGAATGACTGTGTTTTTACCTTGTATGGTACTACTGCGACATGGTTTGAAAATAGAGAGAAAATCCTGAGCGGAATTGTTCATGGAGAGGCGAGATGTGAATGTGATGTCAGATACTATTGTACGATGTATGTGTTTTTTTAGTTTTCTAATGGAAAATTGTAAAGAAAATAGCTGAAGCGAGAAGTGGAAATGGAAGGTTGCCGAGGAGGGAGAAGTGGAGGTGGATGTGGATGATGTTGGTAGTTGAGTAAGTAAAGTAGTAGCAGCTGACGACTGTTAATATTCCATTAAGAATTCACCTCACAAAGCATATATACATAATCTTGCACACTTTTGACTTTTGAATTGGGCGATTTTCTTGGCAAGACAGGGAATGGGAGGTGCTTCTACGCCACCATCACACACAAAGTACATACACACCGACAGCCACCACCAAGACCGCCATGATCATCAACATCATCAACCTTTCTCTCACCATCGTTTCCTATTCTCTCTGAAAACGGTGTCTGAATTTCCCTTTTATTTTCCCAGTTTCTCGCCTCTTCTTCTTCGGAAACTTTTCAACTTTTCCCAGTTTCCTATTCGAGACTTCTGTACTTACATAAAACCTCCATAAATATAAAGTAGATATTGTGTATAGCAGTAGCAGTACATTTATCAAAAGTATTTTGCTTCTGGTGGTAATGAAGAGGAATAGGTAATGTGTATAAAATTTTCTATTGTTTTGTGCTGCTTCCTTTCCTATGCAGTGCAGTGCAAGAAATTTTCCACGTAGAGGAATTAATCAGGGAAAATGAAGAATACCCATGAGAATCTTCTTCACCTCATATTCCTCATTTTCTCAAGAAGCAAAGTTTCCTTTTTGTTGGCATCTTCTACTTTTGAACTATTTCCCATTATTACCACTTGGAATATTGATATGGTGGTCTGGTTGAGGAGTAAAAGCTGGCACAACAAAAACTAAATAATGCGTGTGTATTTTAATGGGTATACATTTCTAGCCATAAGCCCTCCGGGTTTTTAGCATCTCCAGCGCGTTTTTTACTGACTTTTCGAAATTCGTTTCATTCATTTGATAAGCTTCTCTGAGAGAGTGTATTAGGTCCACCACACATCACGCCACTTGTTTGTGTCCACACCAAGGGAACTACACTTTGACGTTAACGTGGTATCACATAACACAACTTTTGAGTTTTGCTTGGCTCATCACTATCATCATTTTGTTTGCCATAGGCATTTCCCGTCAAAAATCCTGACTGGCTGAAATGCGAACGTGAAATCAGGAAACTTGGAAGCCGTCTCGCATCTCATCATTTCATCTCACCACTTTCTGGTGGGGTTCAGGCTCAGGTTGATGTTGATGTTGAAATGAGCAAGCTTACCTAAAGTAATACTACACACAGAAGGTATATTGTGGGCGTGTGCATGGCATTTTACACAGAAAAGAGACAAGGTGGTTATATAGGGAAAAGATGAGGTTTTACAGTTTTTGTTACTGCTGCTGTTATGTTGCTGATGTTTGTTGTTAGTGCAAAAGATGAGAAGCTGGAGTTATGTATAGAAGCTGAGAGAGAGAGAGGCAGCATCCGGAATTAATTACCACATGCCCCTTTAATTATTCTCTTCAAAATTTCTTGAAACACACACATACACCATCATGCATCCACCACCAACTCTATACCAAGTAGTAGCATTATTGCTAAGCTCAGCAATAGAAGCAAGGTTGCAAGAGGAATAGAATGATGAGATGAGAAGGCAAAGGAGGTGTGCTCCTGTTGTGGCATCTCAAAATGCCATTCCTTTTATTCCCCCTTCTCATATTCTCCTCTGGTGGTGGATCTTGTTGCTGATGTTGATGTAATGTAATGCATGCATATAATTATTATTATATAGCCACTCTGCTACTGTGGCATGGCACACTGGTGAGAGGGTGGAAAGAGCTGAAGAGAAAATGAATTAGCTTACTTTATTCTCAACTACTGCTACTTGCTGTTTCTTCTCCCATAACTACTTATCCAAATGAACTTGCTCCAGGGATTTTTCTGCCATCTAAAAAAATATTACTACAACTTTTTCCGTGGTCTTCGTCGCTGCTGCTGTTGTAAACTTTGCCACACATATCACATAAACATGTCTTGTGATAAAATAACAAAACAGCGCAGTGGTGGTACCACTAGCAGTATAAGCAACACCAACAACAATCATAATCATATTCACAACTGTCTAAATAATCTTCTGCTTCGTAGGCGTTTTCTTAGCAGTTTTTTTGTGAATGGTATTAAAAAGAAAAGCAGACGGAGAAAAAGTGGAAAGTAGAAGCAAAGGTTTTAACACGTCACTCATCAAGAGTATGGCATTAGCATGCAATACGACAAGGAAAAGAAACTTTTTCTGCTGAAGGGTTACTCTCATAAAAAATAAATATTCAATTTGAAAAGTCATTGGAAGCAAGAGGCGCTCCCATTATATTACTCATTTTGCCATGTATAACGAGCAGAAGCGAAGGAAGAGTTTTGGAAGTTATTCCATTTATTTTTATGATTTTTTTTTCTGTGTGGATCTAAAGCATGCATAATCACATCGCATTAAATTCAATGACGATAAAAGGTACGATACTCAAGTATGCACTGTCATTTGAAATGAGCATCTTCCACAATCCAGTGAACGTAGGAGGCATTCCAGGCGTTTCATTAATTTATTATTTCAGACATTCACTGATGCATATTCATAAGTTTCATATGTCAACTTCAGGGAAAAGGAGTAATGTAATGGGGGTAAATAATGGCACAACTGATTTGCATAATGTATTTCGTAATTTTTTGAGAATTTTTGCCGAGTGTATTTTTAGGGTAGTTTGATCGTTTAATGCAGTTGGATATTTTTGTAGGCTTTTTGTTAAGTTTTTATGTATTTTTTTTGTTTTATGAAATTTAAATATTTTTGTTGCTATATTTTTGTTTCTCGCCATTTTGCGCTATTACTTCCTGAAAATTGAAGAGACTGATGGTCGAACCTGTCTGGACAGCGACTTTGCGTGTTCACGGAATTTGTGTATTCCAAAAGCATGGGTATGTGATGATTCTCCAGATTGCCCTGATGCCCGAGATGAGGCGGATTGTCACAGTAAGTTTCGTCTGAAAGCAGACGCAGTTTCACGCGTATACGCAATCAATCACAAAATACACATGTTACACACACAACTTAGAACTCTACGAACACGTCCAAAAGTTAAACTGACAATAGGACTCGACATAATATGACATACATAATGAAATAGACACATGAAAACAAGCGTCGACTGACAAAGGAAAACGGTATAGCTTAAACATGACAACTAACTAGCATGCTGTGCTCATTTTCCATACAAAGACTACAGACCGAAGGGAAATGTAGGATGTTTCTACAACCCAAATGAGTGCTATTACAAATAAGGGCCACGAGGACAGGGAAGGGGAAAAGTCGTCGAAACTCAAATTTGCAACATTGTAGAACTTTTTTGCTGGAGCAAGGACAAATTAGACGGGAGAAGCCAGAATTTTAGCAGAGCAATGTACAAGTTGACTGAAATGACCTGTGCAACATAAAAATGTTAAAATGTCTGCTATTGAATATGAACAAAATGTAGGTTTCATATGTAAAACATATGATAACATGCATATGTATGTATACGACATGTACACTTGTAAATGTGCTTGACTAGAATTGAGGACACACTATAACTACACTACACCATAAAGGATCCAAGGATGTTTCAAATTAAAAGTGACATGAATGGAAAGTAGAAGGGATAGCAAAAGGGAGGAAAAGGACAAAAAAGCAAAGACCAAATTTGAATTTTTAAACTGATGGTGGTGGCATTTTATGCTGCAAAAAAATATCCCCTTGTCAGCTCACAGTAAAGGTTACTCTTGTTGAAGATACCAGTTGAAGTTGAAGCAACAGAAAATATTTCAAGGATCGAAAATTCAATGTAATTCTGATGGAGTTTCTACCAAAACGCAAACCAGTAACATCAACCCAACAGCAGAGTAGTGGCAGCGTGGCATCCATTACTCTAATAGATGCCAGGATGAATTCCTCTGACTTGAGTTGAGTATAGTCCTAGCCAACCAACCTCAAGTCTTCGAAAAACTCAAGTCAACGTTGTCCACAGAACCACTACCATCACCATCCTCACCACCACCACCAGTTCCAGCTCTGGAAAATATTTCCCCAAAGGACCTCTATGTGTGTATAGGTCCATGCTCATGTGATACCCTACTACTGTGGTATGTAGACATGGTGGTGTTTCATGCTGTTCTGATTGAAACACCACTACCGCTGCTTTTGCATGGTAACCCCACAGTTGAATATATATTTTTGGTTTCTCTGCTTATTTTTCAATATTATTACTATTATTATCAGCATCATCATCAACAACATGAAAAGGAGAAAGTCCTTTTTGCTGCGTAGTATAGTAGTAGCTTCAACTAACCCAAACCGAAACCAAAAAAAATTGCAAACTTTATCTTTTCTTCAAGCAGAGTTGTCTGCTCAACGAGCCTGAAGCTCCATAAAAAACTGTACAAGAGTGTCAGATTAACTAGTTTGGTTTTCCTTTCACACGCTAGTTGTTGTAATGCGTAGTAGATGTGCTCAAAAAAATTCAATATGGT
This sequence comes from Entomobrya nicoleti, assembly GCA_034695465.1. NCBI lineage: Eukaryota > Metazoa > Arthropoda > Collembola > Entomobryomorpha > Entomobryidae > Entomobrya > Entomobrya nicoleti. The sequence continues at coordinate 7,640 of JAQFZG010004673.1, forward strand.
TCTTCTTATTACTTGGTTCGTTTTTTCCCTATTTATGCTTACTTTAAAAACATGACAAAAAACTCCAGGGACAAGAGTAGCAGTAGAAAAAAAAGTTGTTATTACCACAGCTTTAGGTGGTGGCTTACTTCTGTTCTTCTCTGCTCAGTGCTCACCATTTCAAAATCGATATTCATTTTTCCATATTATAGAAGAAGCTAACAAGCAAAAGAAAAAATGGCATTTTTTCTAAAGTGGAAGAGTTTGTTCCAATTTCAAGTTCCAAACATTCTAAAGACAAGGTTGGCTCTTTTCTCTTCTGTTCATCGTGCAAATTGGGCTTCATTTCTTCTTCTTCTTCAAAGCCATGTTGCACAAGAGAGAAAATACAAGGACATTATTATTATTTGTGTTCTTCTGGGAAGCAAGAGAAAAGGGTATTATACGCCTTTCAAAAAGCCATATATTGTAAGTACTTATATATATATAGGTATGCATACCGTGCAACATTGTGCATATGGTTAGTATACGTGTAAAGCTTGCTGCTTTCCCTTTTCATCAACTCAGCTGGAAATAACAGGCTTTGCCAAATAAAATGATATAAGAGAAAATTTTATTAAATTGCTACTTTGACTCAGGAAGCGAGACACACACATACAGACACATTGGATGAAAAAAAGATCAGACGTGAAGGAAGGATGGCAAGTGCAGAGAAAAGGTGTACTGCTTTTATAAAAAGCATACATGCATGATCATCATGATGATGATAGAAGTTTTGAAAAGAGGGACAGAGAATTGCAAATAAAATGATTCCTGGAATTTCGCACATCCGTTCATTATACACAAAAAGCACGAAGGGAGAAATAATATAGGCGCCTGTTGTTATGTCCTCTTTTCAAAGGGATCTTTCTGGAGAAGCTGTTGTAATACTTTGTTCAAAAAAGCTTTTAACATGTAAATGAGATGCGATGCTCATGGAAAAGTTGTGTATTTGTAAGTATGTTTTGGGGGTGATGACAGAAAGTACTTGCTCCTGTATGCATATATGTATGTATTTCGCTTTTGCCTGGAAGGATAGAACATGTCATTTGAATCTGATTGAGGGAGAAAAAAGGGAGAAAATGAAGAGTAAACATGACAAGTGGGAATTTGGTACACAGCAGCCAGATACTCACCATAACCCACTTCCCTTGTTTTATAATTTGAGTTAGTTAGTGAAAAGCAAATAGAAAAGAGCGTTTGTAAAACAGGAAATAGACAGGGACGACGGTGGATGATCATTAGGGCGATAGATTTGTGATAAGACCACAAACAGAGCATCTAGGAGCATCAGAGTTTAATTTAAAGTCAACAATGTTTTGTAACTGAACTACATTTTTCCGGGCATCGCTTCCAATCGGCAGTACATTTGGTCGAAAAAAGATAGGTGTTGTAAAAAAAAGTAATCGAGATGGATTGGTTCGGCTTGCCGATGATAACGATAACTTGAACAGGCTACATTACAAAATTGGAATTAGCGAGAGAGCGATGAGGACAGGAATACTTCAAATAAAATGTTCTGCTGTGTGCTTTATTTTTTTGGCATGTGTTTTGCCTTGGTTGTGGAAATGGAGAAGTGGAGTGGATAGGCAGAGCAAAGCTGTTTTGTGTGGTGTGATATTTTTGTAAGGAAAGTAGCGTACAATTTCCGCTTCTGATTCTGTAGGTCTTTTGGAAAAGGATGATGATGATCATGGTGATAGTATAATGCTTAGTGAGGTTCAGTGTACTGGAATGAATTGAGGATGACTTTTGGAAAATAAAAAAACGAAAAGCAGGGAAAAGAGGAAGTACACATATATTGGTCCAATTTGTAGAGTTGATCTAACCATTTTGTGCTATCAGCAGCACCAGCAAACTTACAATCAGAGAGAAAACTTCAGCGAGAAAATGAATTGAGCAGTCAACTTGAGTAAATCCACTGGTACTTTTGGTTTGGCTTTATTTTTTGGCTTACTATTTCTCTCTCTCTCCCTCTCGTCGTTTCGTAATAAAACGCAACACATGTAATACAAAATTACTTACTTTTTATCGAAATTGGAGTTTGCAAAAGGATTACAAAAGTTGGCTGGCTGTTGTATGTGTGCTGGCTTTGGAATTTTTTCGGTGCTGTTTATAAATTGAACCAAAAAAGAAAAAAACTGTGGCTCTCTGGCTATGGAATCTGTTTTTGGAGTTTTGCTTTCGGCGCAAAGATACATTCATAAGTTTGGTCCTGATAACGCAACTACAATATTCCAGAAAATGGACAAAGCGGCCAGGCCACGCTCATCCAGTCATGTACATTGTACACGCCTTTTTTTCTTGCTGCTTTTCCCACATGGTCACGCAGTACTTACTTAAGAAAATGGAGATGATGATGATGATGATCTACAATTTTTCTCTTGCCATTGTGCCCTCCAGGTCCGTTTTTCTTATTCTCGAAAAAAAAAACAGAAAAGAAGCTTTACTTGCAACTTTTATTTCTCGACTCAACACTGGACTGCTGGAGAAAGTCAACCAGGAGGAGAAGACACATTGGACGAAGCGATGCGGTGTTGCTAATAAATTGCTTAGCATTATAAGCAAAATTGTAAGTAATGCTTCGTGCCGCAATGGCGTTTGCAGAAAAAAATCTTTTCACATGAATCTGTTGACATTTTGCTGGCTGGTAGTCCGGTCCACTAGCATTTATTTCTGTCTGGTCTTCGACTTTCCCTTCATCATGCGTCGCACACGTTGTGTGACCAATTCTCTGAAGAGCGGTAGAAAGACCATCGCTTCTTCTGACACTGCCATTTTTCTATGCTGCTTTTTCTGCAAAATTCCATTCGCAAAGCCATTAATTCTTTCGCTCCCGGATATCATGATGGTGATGATTTTTATTTTTTTGGAACAAAGACTCACTCTTCTCCCAGTTCTCTTATGCTTCTTTAATATTTCAGGAAAATGCTGATGATCATCATAATAACATTGTTGATCTAGTTTGTGTTTGGCTCATTTTTTATTATTTACTTGTGTTTGTGATGTGTAATAAAAAAGAAGAAGAAAAGAAGGAATGTGCTTTAATAAAAAGGTTGCCTCCGTTGGAAATGTCATTTTGATGACGATCATGATCATATCATATAATGATCGCTGCTGGGCTATATATAGGATCGCTCACTCGAGAAAGCTTTATATTTTATTATTCCGCATGTCAGGTTGTCCTCTGTGGCTTTGATGGTAATTCTGCAAAATATAATTTATTGCTTGTCTAACTCATCGCAAAAGGCAGAAGGAAAGCTACACAGCAGATACTTTGCTTTTTCCCACCGCAACATGACATGAGGGCGATTCATTCAACTGTCAGACTTGTCACTGATATTAGCATTTCCCATATGCATCTTCTATTGTGTGCTGTGCTAAACTATGCTGCTCATTCATTATCATAGGGGGAAGCGCCATCATAATAAATAATGAATGAATGCTAAGCTGAACGCATTTGGCTGCCAAGATTATAATAATTATAGTAAAATTGGCTTTATAGGTGACATGTCACATGTGGCATCCAACATAAATTTTAGAAAAGGGCTATACACGATATATGGCTGAAAGGCTGGTGACGAAAAACTAATTACTGCCATTTTGGGTGTCATGATTTGATTTGCATCAAAAAATTAAAATGGGGCATAAATATTCTTGCTTAAAAATGATTATATTTATTTCAATAAATAAATTTGCATGAGACGATCTTCTTCGAAAACTATCCTTTTCAGCTAAAAGTTACAAAATTTTGGGCTAA
>JAQFZG010004674.1:0-11414 GCA_034695465.1 Entomobrya nicoleti
ATAAAGTTTATTAAGATTTAATTATAAATATTGAATGTTACCGCTTCAATTTCATTTTGTTTCTGTTTTATCAACTTATGCAGTCCAAGGACCCTGTGCATCAATAAGGCTCGATGGTAATGAGCCTCGCCATTCTTTTCAAATATGAGGTCTCCTAAACAAACATACAGTATAGTTTTAAATTTTTAATGTCTGGAAACACAATTTACAAATGTGGTTTAACGAACTGAGTTTTTGTAAAGAATGATGGCATTTTGGATGACAAATGTGTGGTGGTGGTGGCCACTCTTGATTAAGCTGAGTATCCTTTATTCTGGGATCTAGGGTTTCATTTGGTTGCACTTCTAGTAAATATATCTTAGTTTCCTCTGAGGCATACTTTGATATGTAGTCTTGTACTTTAACCTTTGCTTCTTGATTTGGTTTGACCTGTAGTTTTAAATGGCAACTTTATTTAAAGTTATTTCCAGAAGATTTATAATAAATAATTGCATGGTTAAATTCACTTGCTTGTGTAAATATATTGCCGGATAGTCTCGTAAAGGTATATTCTCTGGGAACTAGATGCGGGGCAAGATGATCATCAAGTTGATATCGAAACTTTTCTATAGTCATGTCTGGAGACACCCTTAATGTTTTAATGAAATTCTTTATTTTCCACCTTTTCACTGTAAATTTTATATTATGTAAATTTTGATTTTATTTAATACCTGATATTTCCAAGTGAACATGCTTCGTCAAGTATGTGCTCTTTGTAAAGACGTCTACAAAGAAGCCAGCCATCTCTGGGGACTAGTAATACCTGTACTTCTACAAACTAGAAAATAAAGTATGTTCTCAATAAACCACCATGATTTTTATTTTCATCACAAAAAATAATTTAAAAAACAAAACAAATTCGTTACCAAGTTTCCGTCCATTTCACTTTATTGAACGAGAAACTAAAACTATAAAAATATTTTATTATGAAAACTTAAACTAGTATTCAATGTATATTTCGAGTAATATAATTAACTTTCTACGCTTCCTCGATATTAATGAGTAACTATTTAGAAAGAGTCTATCTCAGTTTTTCTAAGTCAGCTTAATTTGTGTTGAGTACTTTATTTTTATTTTTAAGAGATGTCCGGTTTCCAGCATATCAGAAACGTATGCACGTCTTCGTGATCAAATCCGAACTGAGGTTCATTGTAAACCACTTCACTACTTGGTCATTTGATTGTATGCTGTGTACGGTACGGATCCTTGACTTTGTGTATTACATTGATTTGATATATGTGTATATTTTTTATCGTTCAATTTACTTTGTTAGGTGCAATTCATGGAATGTGTAGTGTTTCGTAGAATATATGTATTTCCTTTTTCCTTTCTCAAACGTATACATTTATGAATATGAGTACGATATTTTTATTTATTTATTCATGAACTGTAGCATAAAACAATCAAGTATACTTGATCTTGTGTGGAATGCAAGGACGTTAGCTAATGGGAAAGAAAACAGCCTTGCCTTGGTGACATGCACGCACAGCACGCAAGGTTTCCATCAGTCAATATCGATGTGTGAGCAGAAAGATTTCTTGATGTAATGGAATTTCTTTGGTGAAAGCATATTTGTGGTATGGTTAAATTTGTCAATTTGTCTAATACTCAGAACGATTACTAAATATGTTAGGCATGTTTAATTTGCTAAAATATTGCTATATATATTTATTTACATAATCTACTCTATAAATGTTGAAATCATTTCAAATTAATTTTCAATGATTACATTCAATATTTATTCGCTTATTCAGTTGCTTTTGTTACATTGTTATTTCGATTCTATAACGTCCTTGTTATCATAATAAAAATTGAGGTCAGAATTCCACTGCCACAAACAAGTAGGTTGCTGCTATTAGATTTTATCAAATTTATCGCTTGTATTTACACTAAAAGTAAACGCATTTTTTATGAATACCTAATAATCATTATTAGAAGGACAACAAGAGAAGCACAGTATAATATATAAACAAAGTTATGCGAAAGATGCCGTTGAATAAAATTCCTAGTATTTTGACTAATTCAATTATGCATTCTCATAAACATCAATTGGAATGTTTACACGTATCAGTTGTTGACTTTTAGCAGATAAAATTTATAAAACTATCATGTCTATTGGCATGTTCAGATTGCCAATACTCCATACCAAATGTAATTAATGATGTTAAACAACATATTATAAATATAATTGTAACACACTTGATATTTAACGTGTTTAATGGCAACCAATCCTTCTTATTTGATAAAACACCTTCCTTCCTATTTTGTTGTAATGACTCTATTGCAAATTGTGATGTCATATTTAGTTCCTCGCTCCACCATCTTTCGAATAAGTGCCCTGCGTGAGCCCATCCAATATACGAGTTAAAAATTTCTAAATATATTGACTTCTTTTGTAGAGCAAACCCCGCCAAGTATTTTACATCCGCACTTTTATCTGCAATAAAAATCGATTTCCTATTTTCTCTCAGGAATTTATTTTTGTTAAGGCCAACCATTAGCGTGTTTTCCCAAGCTATGCATGCCACTTTCTCTGCATTAGCCAAAATAACCTTTTCCAAACAAAATGTAATGTTGTCATTCACAAGTTCTAGCCTTTTTGCTAAATTTCGTACCACAGATTTAGAGGAGCCGGAAAATTATTGAAATTGAACTGACCCTGCGTTATCCATTAGAACTCGGTCGTATCTAGGTTCCCATAATTCTAGCTGTTCAAAGTTGGTTGGTAGTGAAGTACCTTTACCAAATGACAGCTTCTGTATTAAGCCACCTTTGAAAACAACTCCAAGTATTATGCATAATATAGCCCACAAATGTACAACAAATCTCTCAAAATTATATTTTGGCGATTTGATCGTTTGTTCGAGAAAGATCTTTAAAATAACTTCAATCCAATATGAACAGCTAAAACGGTTAGCTGTATTGTGTGCCATTAGCAAAATTACGATTCCCATTGAAAATACCAAAGCTAGCAATAAAAATTTCAGTTGAAATGGTTGTACAACTTCTCGTATTGAATTGTTGGACCTTGGTACTTTCACACAAAAAACTAGATTGAACGTAAATGACCAAGTTGTTGGTTGGGCTACGGGAAATCGTTCCGAGAATATGTGGGTTGCAGCAATAACGTCAGCTTTATCTCGTAATAGTTCCCCAATTAAACCAACCCAAGTGCCGTTTTCAAGTTTTGTTCCAAAAACTGGGATAGGTACTTTACTAGTAAATTGTACTGTCCAGTTTAAACGTTTAGCCATTTCTCGAAGCAAGGTTACTTGTGTACCAGTTGGATTGTAAATATCTTCTGAATTTGTGGATGAGGCAAAAGGAGGAAGGTTTTTGTATACGATTCGAAGTTTTCTTCTTTGTGGACCAGGTCTGTGGGTTGAAATGCCTAGAAATATGTTCTGCTCTTCGATTTTTGACATGAAGTTGGTAAAGAATAACGGGTATAAATACAACAGATCGCTTTTCTTGGTTTCATGGATACATATGCCCATTATCGACAACACTCTGTTTGAGCTTGCACTTTGTTCGGTGATCCATTCAATATTCCTGTAGCCATCTCCTACGAAGATAACTTTGTCGTAAATTGGGTTAATATGCACAAGACCTTCAAAACTAGTTTTGCTAAAACGTGTTATATTCTCAGCGGGAGTTTTAATTATTATGATTGCACATTGATCCAAGTGCCGTATCGACTTTTTTATGACTTCCAATGACGCTAAATAATTTATGTTATTGGCTACTGTATGTGGTACGGTGACACCATTGAAAAATCCAACAAATTCCTTATTTGGCAGAAGTAAATTTAAAATACAGTTTAATTTTTCGAGGAGACTAATTACTTGATTAGCGTTTTTTATTTTATGGGAACTGTTTGTGATCTTATTCGGAAATGAAAACACTGGGGTTACTAAGAAGGCGACAATGCAAAATTTTAACAAGTAGTTAATCATCTTGGAAACGTGGATGTTTGGACAATTATGTGCAAAGTATCTTATTCGTATGAGTTTTCATTCATTTATGTCAATGTTTATAATAAAGCTTCTTTTATTGCTTGAAAATGTCTGTTATCCCGTTTATGTATATAAATGATATCCTTGGAGATTTTATGAAGATTAACATCAACCTAGTTTTTTTTCTGAAAATGACATTGGCTTTGTTCAAAACTTAAAAGGAAGGTCGCATTGTTACGTGTTGTAGTTGGCATAATCGTTTTAATGATAAAAATATGAACATTAGGGGAAAGTTATTTTAGAAATATTATTTTCTGATGAGAGTTTCAAGGCATACATCATTTAAAACGTTGATTACCTACACATTTCAGTAAACTCCATGGGTAAACCAATTTATATAAAACTAATTTGGCTTAGGATTCAAATAAAATCGTTTGCATATATCGTCATGTAGAAAATATGGACATGTATATTTATTAAAATGTCAGAATGCCTTCTAGTATTTGTGCCTCTTGTTGAAAAATACTAGTCGAAAAGAATCTTGCCGAATGAAAAAATTAGTAGAAAGTAACTCGTCGAATAGCTTATCGACGAATTTTATTTTCAGAAAGGAAAATTGTCGAAATTACAAAAACTACTATAATTTAACAGTGATTCATTTCATTCATTCACTCAATTATATCTTGTAGATGTCTTTTTTTGAGACGCGTCACTATTATAGATGGCAAACTTGGCGCGGCTTTTGATTACCGTTTTTTATCGCGCCGTTGTGTAACAGAAGCAACACAATCCAGTCCACTAAAAGTACTCTGAATAAATTACTATAGGTCTTGCTACATTAAGTTTAACTACATGTGGAGTTTGGAACGGTGTTGCTTCCGGTGGACTATATATTATCTTTACATCTGAATCCAGAGTTATTCGATTGGATTTGATCATTCGACAAAACGGCTATTCGACTAAATTTGATCATTCGACAAAACGGCTATTCGACTAAATTTGATCATTCGACAAAACGGTGTTCGACCAGGTTTGATCGTTCGACAAGAAGAATTCGACTAGTATTTTTCGACAAGAGGAACAAATACTAGAAGGAATTCTGACATTTTACCCGTACCCGGGCATTTTACAATCTTGTAGTGAAATACATAAGCTAAACAGAGATTTGTTTTCAAGTCGGCATTTTATTAAGTGGTTTTACAGAGCAAAGCTATGATTTTATCCGGAAACAAAATTTTGAAAGTATATTTTCCTAAAAACGTAATCAATTGGTCATAACATTTACCAGTCAATTTTCAACTGGCGTTGTAGATTATTGTCACCCTATTTAACCCCAAGAACCCACTTAGCGTAAAGCAAAAAGATAGCCTTACAAAAACAATTGGTTTTCAACTAGCCAAATACTAATTAGGTATATCTGTTGTTCTGAAAAAAAATCTCATTATGTTAAGTTGCGTGCAAGCTTATGACACAGATTGTGGCTATTACCCTTTTGATAGTCATATGAAAAACAAACTTAGTTGTTCAACAACAAGCAAATCACATTTGTTTTGAAATAAAAACAACTTGTATTGAGTAGTTTTATTGAAAAAAATCTGAAATTTGGACATCAGAAACATATGTTTTTAAGTTAACACTATGGAAACTTGGCGTCAATTAGTTGGTCGATTAAGAAGGGACCGTTTAATCTATCGGGACTGTTTTGATGATTTATATTGGAACAGAATGTTGGCTGTGTTTCAAATGGTATAAAATAACAAATAATATCAAATCGTATTTATACATTTAATGTATTAGCATATTAATCATCCTTCTCATGTCAACCTATTTTTGAATTTAGACGTTTTGCATGGCATTCCTTGTAATCTTTCCAACCTACATTTTGCTGCAGCTCATGTTTTGGGGTATCATTGAAAGGATTTTTCCGCAAGAACCAAGTTGTTTCATGGACAACAAATGGCAATTGGATAAAAAATGTTATTCTCATAATACTGAGAAGATCAAATTTACTAATCAGGAATTAATCGATAGTAAGTTTAAAATTATAGTCAGGTGAATAAACTGATTTAAAAAATGATTAAAGCATAACTCCTTGTTTCTATTTCAGCTCATTTGAAGGAAGTTGCACTTTGGTTTTTCATAAACTCTATCAAAGCTGTAGTGCTTTGTGTTGCTGCTATTCTACTTCTTCTTGCCACAAATACTGTAATTAAATGTTGAATTAAACAATATCTATCAACTTATTTCTACTAATATGCATGCAAAAACTTATTGAATTCCAGAGTGCTATTAGACAACAGCAGTTAAATTATTGCCGAATCGCCAGTACATTGAACTTCATCTACCTTGCAGAAGACTATTTGAAAAGCATCACCTTTCAATATCAAACGACTATCCAAGGTTTGTGTTTGTATATGTGCGTATTGTATAAAATATTCTTTCATTTTAAAGTAACCGATTTTTATGACTCGGTAAAACAAAATGCACCACCTCCACCTGGCCACAAATAAGTTATTCGATATTCACTTGCACATATTACATTATTAAAAAGGTTAGCATTTGTCGTTACAAGTGATTGTTTATCGTTATCGCTATTTAAACCTAAGATGATATAAAAGTTCAAGTACACAGTTACTTGTATTTTACATTAGTAGTTTGTGACGTTCTTATATTAGTCATTATAGCATGGGAAAAATTGAATAAAAATACAAGTTCAAGACCAAACTATTTAGCATCACCTTAAACATTCTACCACATTTGTCATGAAACATCTTTACATGCATGTTTAAGATCTCAAGTTTTACACTCAAGGCTTAGTTAATATCTCATATACATTTAGTATGAACTAAAATTTAACATATGTAATTTTACAGTTTCCAATAAAAATATCTAATTTTTTAAAGGGGTTATCCTGTCTGAGCGCGTGTTAAATGCCTAGTTAGATATATTTGTATCAACATTTTAGGCTGCCTCGTGCCAAGCAATATACTATAGAATATGTCTAAAAGTACCTTGGGTATATCAATAGCCATGTAATTAAAATTGTGTAAGTAGTTTTATAATCCGAATTAGAACACGTGGTTGGCCTGTTCCAAAAATATGTATTATCCAAATTGTTTTGTCAGTACTGGGACATATTTTTTACATAATCCGTTCTACACTATATCATATAACAAAACAACAGATCAGTTTTAGACAACACTCATTCGAACGTTATTACTCGGCAAGAACTGTTATATCCTGTTAGGTTGGTTATCGTAAACAAGCTTTCAAACTAGGATAATAATTACATAAAAATGGAAGAACTACGACCACTCATACTTGAACTGAGACGAGCTCGAGATGATGACGAAAATTTCTCTGATAACCGAATTTGGAATCAAATTCTTGCGATATTCCAAATGGTAAGTACATAACTCTTTGGTGTATAAATAGTAACCACATATATATGTATAAGAACTTTACAACTTAATTCGTTTATTTGTTTAAAAAAGGTATGCTGCCTTGTGTTTGTTATGATGATACCATCCTATGCGGCAACTTACATGATGCAACAGGGCTGTATGAAAAACAAGTACAGACTCTTGCTTCCAGGAGATTCCACCTGTGAAATGGATAAATGGTGGAGCACACCAGAACTTACTCAAAGCCTGATGATGAATCATGTGGATTTCAACATGCACATTCAGCTTATAATTGATGGTAAACTGCTGGCAGATTTTTATTATGAGGTAATAAGTTGCAAATATTTAGTTACGTAAACGGAGCTTTTTTAAATTTTTAGCGTACTTTAAAAAACTCACGGATTGGCTCATGTTCAACACATTTACAGCAGTACTTCATCTTGTTTCTGCAATGCTTTTACTTCTTGCAACAATTCAGGTATGTGTCAATACGAAATTCAGTTTACTTTTTTAAGTATACAAAGGCATTTAAATAAGTAAATTTCATATATTTCAGAACATGACTCGGTTTCACCGAATATTGTTCTGTGGATCGGCCAAATATCTTAATACGACGTACCTGGTTTACGAGTATATAAATCTAATCACCTTTGGAATTCCCGGAAAAGATCAACAACTTTATTGCATCATTTGCCTGTTATATCGCGTCCTGTTTCATTCTAAAGTGGATGAACTACTTGATACGCTAGTAAATACATCGCCACCACCCCCAGGTCACAAGTGATAGCATTTTATAAAATCAAAAAGCAATTTTGGAAAGATAATAATCTAATTTTGGAAAAGAAGAACGGTATTTATTATAAGCATGTTCAAATTTTAGCGCTGTAATATTTTCAGAGTAAATGAGCTTGTTGGTATGTTCAAGATTTCATTGTTATTTCGTCAGACTAGGGTACAAGTGGACATAATAGGCTAAAATGTACATGAAGATGCATTTCAAATTTAAAAACAAATATCTGTAGAACAACTAGGATTTGATGGCAATTCGTAGTGTAATGTAAAGTACAAATTAACTACCCTTTATTAAATTGAATTACATAATCTAAGAGCGGCTTTATAACGACATAAAGAAGTAAATGAAAATCAATTATTTATTACCACATAAGCTCATGGCTTTTAAATAAATTAATATACCACGACAAATTATGAGAAAAGTCTATTGCATATGATCTAATGTAAAAAATAATTGTTTCATTTTTTGCACGCGTGCTCGTGTTCTTGAGTTACGTCTACAGCCTCGTGGATCACCTCATTCTGCAAGCTTAGTTTTCAGAACTAGGACAATTGTTATACAAGAGTAAGTTTTCGTAAGGTTAGGACCAGTAGTAACTACTTTACTCTAACCCTTCATCTGGTTCTTACTTAACACCTGTAAATATACATCTTAATATATTTCCAGTAGCTTTGTGTTTAATTTTGCTACATTGAAGATTTATACTAAAGCCTGGTGTGGTTCATTAGTTAAAACAGTAGATGTTTACTTAATTTTGCCGCTTGCTTTACTGAAAATAGTGTGTTGGTTTGTTTTTAGGACTTTGATGGGTTATATAAATACACTACAAATACGTTCCTCTACCACAAATTCTAATCAGTTATTTTTTCTAGCATTTGGATTCTACAAAGTATTAAACTAGTCATAATATTTAACCGTGCTAAGTCCACCATAATTACATGTTGCTTATATGAGTATTCATTGATTTAGACAAAGTCCAATTAATTTGAAATAAGTATATAGCCTTACATAAATTTAATTGGTTTTCGAGCATGGAAAAAGTTATTTAACTTGTTTTGAAGCTAAGCTATCTCGTTAAGTTGTTTTTCTTTCAATTTCAAAACTAGGATGATGGCAATACACTTCTTGTAATTAAAAAAGCTTTATTGTTCGATAACCAGCAAACTATCACATTTGTCTTCGATATTAAAACAACTTGTGAAAGTATTTTCAGTAAAGGTAAAATTTCGTTCTGAAACTTGGACATCGGAAATATATGTTCAAAGCTAAACCATGGACTCATGGCGCCATATTGTGGGTAGATTTAGGAGAGAGTGTGCAGACCCTCGGAACCATGTTGATATCATTACAATAAATAGAATGATGGCTGCATATCAAATGGTATGGAATAAAATGTTAATCATACATATACATTTATAAAAGTAGTTTAATCCCAAATTCACCTCTGGTTTTATGTACATAAAATTATGTTTTCTATCACAGCTATTCTGTATGACATTTCTTGTTTTAATTCCAACATTCATGATGGTTCAGATCATGTACTTCGGTATAGTTGAAAAAGTGTTCGCGCAGAAAACAAGTTACTTCTTGGAAAACAAATGGGAACGGGATATAAATTGTATTCCTCATAAAACCGCACAGCTCAAGTTTACTAATAATGAGACAAGCGATGGTATGCTATACTAAACTTTTACTAATGAACTTTTAACCGATGAAAAAATTTACACCTCAAAAAAATTGTTTCTTTATTTATTCCAGCTCAATTGAAGGTAGTTGCACTCTGGTTTTTTATCAACTCCTTCAAAGCTTTAGTCCACATTGTTGCTGCTATTCTACTTCTTCTTGCTACACATACCGTAATCACAAATTTTCGTAAATCACTGGTTTTAAAGGAATGAATTGTGATAATAAATTTTGCTGAATTGCAGGACGCTATCAGAAGCCAACAACTAAAATATTGCAAAATCGCGATCACAGTGAATCTTTGTTACTTGGCGTACGAATATTTGCAAAGTTTCACCTTTGAGTATGCAACATCAAACCACGGTTTGTGTTTGTACATATGCATACTGTATCGCGTATTCTTTCATCTGAGAATAATTGATTTTTACAACACGATATGGGAAAATGCACCACCGCCACCAGGCTACAAATAGGTATTTAGTTGTTGCATGGTATCCTATATAAATATGCATGCATATATAGGCATTCACAAGTGTTAAGGACAGACCCAATTTTTAGCGAAGTTTTAATCGCACTTCTGTTCTGATTAAATCTGCAATGACGATGCAATACACATTTGTATATACGCAAAATCCTAAAACAACTAAAATATTTATATGTTACTATAATAGTTCTGCACACAAATATTAAACTTCTTTATCTTAGTAATGTATGTAGTTGTATACATTGTATTAATAATTAAATATGTTAGTAAAACTACAAATATTTGACGAAATTGTAGTTCTAATAATCAGATTTTGAGTTTTCAAGCTATTGATAAAAGGTCCAATTTACTTAAACCATTACAATAAGCCAAATTGGATATGTTTGCATCTTATTTTTTTGAATCTATTCAGCACTTATGTTCACTTCAACATGTTTATCATTTCTCGTCCCTTTGTTTACCATATTTCAAACAACACAATTGATAAAGTTTAGTCAAGCAGGAAAGTTTGATGAAATCATTTTCCTGTATTTGGTATGGATTTGCTGTATCATTTCGATTGTAACGACTTACGTATTATTGTGGAGATTAGATTATTATTTAGGATTCCTAAATGGGACCATATTGCTCGGAAGCAGCATTGCTGGTGAGTTACAATGTGTTAATGAAAAAATATTTATTTACTAAAAAAATTGAAATCGGTACTCACAAAAATCATCCAAAAATTAAAATTTAGGTAAATTTCGTCCCGGATACAATCCAAACACGAATAAAACAAACCGTGTTTGGGATCTACTGTTTTTGAATACTTCCCTTTCATATCTCGGGCCATACTTGGCCTTTTCTTCCCAATTCTTCATGTTTCCAAAGGATCCTTCTTACTGGTACAGTATGTTTGTTCAAAATACAAATTTTGAATATAACTTTACCAAGACTAGGTTGCTTGTTCATGTATTTTATTGGGTTTATGGTATAATCCATGCATATTTTGTTGGTAAAGTTTGTTGGACGTTTTGTTTTGTTGTTAATATGTCACACATGTCATTCTTTATTGC
>JAQFZG010004675.1:0-11414 GCA_034695465.1 Entomobrya nicoleti
CGATCACCCCCGTCGTCATCCTGCTTATCTTCCTCCTCCTCTTCGACCGCCCCCTCTTCTTCGTCAAATAACCGCTCCTTATTCTCGAGGAAGATTTGCCAAAGGTCACAGGCGTCCTTGTGCTCTGGACTCCCACGTTTGTAGAATGCCTTGGCATTGGAGACCATCAACTCGACGTCGGTGGCCATCTGCTCAATGTCGTCGTACTCATCCAGCTTGATTTTCTGTTGAATTCGAAGCATGTCCATTGGATTATTAACGACTTCGTAGTAGGCAGGCTCTTGGCGTCGCTTTGGAACGCGGATGAAGGGTTCACAGAGGATTCCGCCGGGGGCGCCATCGGAGTCTTCCTTTTTAAAGTTTCGGATTATGTCGTAGAGCTGCTGGCATTGCTCGATCTTTAAAAAATGAATATTTAATAATTAGTTAATGAGATTTTATAGAGATAATTATAATTAGTTTAGTTAATTATTTTTAATTTACGGGGTCATCATCCGGATCCCTTCGAACGCTAATTGTCCGCTTCCTCTTGGCTTCCGGTTGGTAGTCCTGGTCGCTCGTGGCGCTGGCAGCGTCATCCTCCCTACTCGCCACACTCGCCGAGGAGGACATTGAGGTTCGCCTTCTTTTTGAAGTGGCCGATGACGAAAACATTAACTAATTACCTAACTTTACACTTTTATTTAAATAATTTAGAAACTTAACTATTAACTTTTGTTTTTACTTTTTTTTAACTATTAAATAAAAATCTACTACAATACAACTGCTTGTTCTTTTGTATATCTTTTTGATAGGATAACCGCTGTAATTACAATTACACTTTAAATACACCACTCATTAAATATATATTTAACTTTTAATTGGCTTTGTTTACCATTTAAATTAAATGCAGTCAAAATCTAGAGCTGTCTGCTCTGCTGTTTCACTTGTCGGCTGTCTACTCTTCACTGGTCTATTGTTCTGCTGCCGCTGCTCGTTTGACCTATCTTCTCCATGTATTTTATATACACGTTTACATATACGCATTCCTTTATTCTCGCTTCGCCCCAAAGCTTTTGTACGACTTTTGAGTGGACTATTTTTGCCGATTTTTTCTCTTCTGAGCTATCTCTCTCTTCAAAACAGCAAGTCATACAGAGTGACAGTGCGTGTGATTCTCTCTTGTTGCTTTGCTCGCTTTTGCTCAACTTGTCAAAAGATAAACAATCACTTTTAATTACAATTAAAAGGTAACCACAATTAAAAATTATAGAAAAATACTCTCCATTAAATGTACTTGTTAACTGTGTAATATTTAAAGTTAATTACTTAACTAAATATTTTTGTTGTCATTTTCAGGTCAGGTGTCAATTTTTTTCGGTGTTTGGATTTAATTGGTCAGTTAATTAACTAACAACAGTAAAGATGGTAAGTGAAATATATTTAGTGACACAGTTAACTAGTTACTATTTAAATGTATGTCTTTTTAAATGCTAATTATTATATTTTTAATTGTGTATTTGTTTTAAAGGCTCGTCGATATGATACCCGAACCACAATTTTTTCTCCGGAGGGTCGTCTCTACCAAGTGGAGTATGCGATGGAGGCCATAGGTCACGCGGGGACTTGCCTTGGGATCCTCGCCCAAGATGGGATCATCCTGGCTGCTGAGAAGAAGAACACCAATGTGCTGCTCGATGATGAGAACGTCTTCTCCGATAAGATTTACAAGCTTCATGATGACATGGTTTGCAGTGTGGCCGGGATCACTAGTGACGCCAACGTGTTAACTAATCATTTGCGGCTTATGGCTCAACGTTATCTTTTGCGGTATGGGGAGCCAATGCCCTGTGAGCAGCTCGTTACTCTGCTTTGTGATGTGAAACAGGCGTACACTCAATACGGAGGTTAGTCGAAAAAAAAAATTAAAAAGATAATTAATAGTTAATTGTGATGAAAATTAAGTTTAATATTTTAATTTTTAATTGTTTAGGAAAGCGACCATTTGGCGTGTCTATCTTGTACATGGGCTGGGATCAGCATTATGGCTTCCAGCTGTACCAGAGCGATCCTAGCGGGAATTATGGGGGATGGAAGGCCACTTGTATTGGAAATAATAGCAATGTAAGTCAGTTAAATATTTAATTAGTGGTTATTTATTTATTAATGGGTGGTGATCTTTATTTTTTTGATTAGGCTGCCATTTCAATGCTGAAGCAAGACTTTAAGGAGACGATCACTTTGAATGAGGCGAAGGCCCTGGTGGTCAAAATCTTAAGCAAGACTTTGGATACTGCGAAATTGAGTCCTGAAAAGTGTAAGCTTATCTTCAATAAGTAGTTTTATGGGTAGTTAAATAATTTTAATTGGTTTGGTGGAAATTTTTAATTGGGATGGATTTTTTGATTTTTTTTGTAGTGGAGCTTGCGACGTTGACTCGGGAGAAGGGCCGCACGAAATTTACAACTTTGAAGAATTGGGAGGTGAAGGAGCTTATCAGCAATCATGATAAGATTGAGAAGGAGGAAGAGGCGAAGAAGAAGAGGGAGCAGGAGTCTAAGATAGGTGGGGGCGGAGGTGGAGGTGCTGGAAGTTCTTCTTAAAAATAAAATATAATTGCTTATCATTTTGTTTTTTCTTACGGAGTAATTATAATTATCTTTGTATTATTCTTTAAAAGTAAAAGTATAATTAGTTTAATTGGTGGTGATGTTAAAATTAATTGTGAAAAAAATCGGTGGTGGAGGTGAAGGTGTCGTGTTGGATTTGTAAACAAAATGTATTTAATAAATAAATCATTTTAAAAAGAAAATATATAATTTTGACTACAATAATTAAGATTAATTGCAATTAAGGTAACTAGTCTAATTAGAGATTTTTAATGTTGAAATAAGGTCAAACGGTCAACCTAATTTTTTCTCGGCCTTATCGAATAGGTGATGATGAAGGTAGAAGTGGCCCATGATTATGGCGCTTCCTGAGGCGGCCAGTGACTCAAATATCTGTGCAATTAAAAATGTTCATTAGTAGAATTAACTTAATTGATGGGATAGTCAGTTAAATAGGTTTACTGTTTTTACAGTTGTGTAATATTTTTCTACTGAGAATTTCTGGTTGAGAGAGGCTTCGCAAATCATTAGGAGTACACTGGCGCCACTTAGCAAAGCTGATAAGGTGAATGTGAAGATAACCTGAATAGGGGAAATAATAAGTGAGTTAGTTAACTTTTTAATTGGATAGTTAGTTAATTATTTTTTAAGTGTATCCCTACCTTTCTTGGAGGTTTAGAGAATTCATAGCAGTTGAGTAAAAAGATAAGTACGCTGATAGCCAAGAGAAGGACTTCCAGGCTGCCTATTTTGGGGGATTCGGCAATACAGCAAATTGCCATAATTGAGCTGCACTATAAATACACCAACAGTTAATGGTTTTAATTACAATGAACATATTTAATTGTATATTTATTTAAGTACTCACCCTGACTATAAATGAAATAGTTTCAGGAAAGATCCAAGACGGACCTACCAACAAGCTTGACGGCATTTTCGAACCTTTTAAAAAAAAATTAACCAAAAACAAAACAGTTAAATTTTAATTAACAATTAAAAATCATGCTTTACCCCTCACAACTCGACTCACAATTAAATTTTAATGGTTTTAATTAAACCACCTTTATTCTTGGCCGAGTAACTCTGCTGCGTTGATGAACTACTCATGATTGTCTCTCTTCGCCCCGCAAAAAAAAGAACTTGTGTAAAATGAATTAATTAACTGCGTTTTCTATAAACTTAATTACACAAGCATTTAAATATATATATAATATCTCTTTAGCTTATCTTCCCAATTACAAGAAATTTTTAACATTCATAAGATAACCACTTATATTAGTCAACCACCGGCTGCACTGTGTACACTCACTAAAGTTAATGTGCTTCATAATGTACATCTGTCCATATGACCAGCTGCCTCATACATTTTAATATGCGCCCAGAAAGATAATCCACGTTAACATTAGTAATCCATATGTATATGAAATATGAGTACGGTTAATGGCTTACAGCTTTAATGATAATTTGGTGAAGAAGAGCATAACAAGTGGGTGGACTAGTGGACTGGACTGGACCTTTTCTCAGCACAAAAAAATATACAAAGCTCTTCTTCTCTGCTTCTCTTTCAGCTTGCTTCACAATTTCACATTTTCATTCAATTCCCACAGATTCCCACACAACTTATCTTTATCTGTCCATTATGCCGTACCATTACCATTCCAGTGCAGTGGAGCCCATCATAAAATACCAAACCATTAAACAATTAAAGCAAAAGCGAGCTTGTGTGCATTTCGTCATCATTAAACCAATTTACTTCACAGTTCTCTCACTAATCCAATCCAATAGACCAGCCACCACCACCAATTACCCTCAATCATCATCATCACAATTCCCATTTCCATTCATGCAATGCAAGTCAAGCCAAAGCTAAGTAATGCAATGCAGCAGCCAGATAGATGGATGATGAAAGAACACATTTTTCAGAGAAAAAAAATCGAGGAAACATTTGGATGGGATTCTGTGTACTGTACTGTGTACACAATACATAGTTGATTGCGTAACTTCTGTTATGATTAGGTGATGGATGATGATGACAATAACATTTTGAAAGTTTCTTACAATTTTTTTTAACACAAACTAAAACAGTCTTTCATCATCATATATTTTTACTTCAAAAAACACATATATTTTTTTTTTATCTTCACATTTTAATTTATGAATTAATTACCAAAAAAATGCAATGATCAGTGACCAGTTATTTTTATAGCTAAAAAATTAACAATTAGGTGTAATATAACCTGTGTAAGTGAAATATAAACAGTAAATATCAACTCAGAGGAAGAATACAGCATACTTTTTTTATATAAATCTTTTTTTGTTTTCCATAAAAAATTCATACATTTTTTTCACAAAATAGTCAATCAAAATACACACACGCTCACAGCTTTAATTAAGCTCATTCATACAAAATACCCGCCCACGCACTTTAATTATCAATCAAGATGGATTCAGACTTCAATTTGTTGACTTGACTTTTTTTTATCATGCTCATATTTTTTTTACATCCAAAATTTTTAAATCACATCACACATTCATTTATCATTTTTTTCTTAAATGCAGTTATAATTTATCTTAGAAATTTTCTAATTTTTTTAAACTATTCATCATCTTACTTTAATTTTATTAAATGACAGGATTTTTAATATTTATTCATTTTTCCACCCACGCATCATCGCATAAACAATAAAATGAACAATTAACTTTTTTAAGGAAAGATTGTAACAAAAAACAAAACTCTAGAAAAAAAAGATAATTAATAGTATAACAATTAGTTAATTGAAATCACGTGACATATGACATGACATACAGGTGACCTAACAGTGACAGCTATACAATTAATTATATAAAAAAAATGGCTTTAAAAATTAAACTATTGATTATAGATTTCTTTTAACCTCTCAAAAAACAAACTCAACAAAAAAGCTTAGGATATTTTTCCCCCTCTTTAATTAACTTTTTAACTAATTTAGTAATTAATAGAGATGATTTACAAGAGGGTAAAAATAACTTCAGGAACGGCATACTCCAACACGCCATTGATCTCCTTGACGGGGTGAACTTGGAACTGGAAGTTGACGTCCGCTTGACGATTCTTGACGGAGACCCAAGTCTCCTTCTCAACTGGCGATGCCCCTTGACGACCCTTCAAACAATTTAAAAAAATTACCGCAATTAACCAACTATTTTTCAACTAATTAAGATTTTTTTAAAAATGAAGTTCAATTTTTATTTAGGAAGACAATTATAACTATAAATCAACTTACGATAGTCATCTCAGAAGAAATGTACCATTCTCCAGGCCTAACTGTAATTGGCATTTTAAACTTGACAGAGAAGCGGTCCTTGCCCTCGTTCGTGATGGAGGTCTCCGTGTAGCTGGTCGCGTAGCTCATTCCCTTCTTCGAGTTGTACAGGTAGAGGGACGTGGGCGCATAGCCAATTTTATTGGAATCCATTCCCGAGAAAGAGAAGCCATGAATGGAGATTGTACGATCAGACATGAGGCTACAAAACGGAAAAACAATAACCCAACCAATTATTACACCAATTCATTAAATCCACAATTAGAATTAAAATCATAATTAACTTAATTAACATTTAAATCTTACCTCATGTTACACAGAGAAATTCTCTCCTTGACCAGCAGAGTCCTCACTTTACGCTCCTTACAGTTGAAAGCAAGCTTGTAAGCATTTGCCCTAAAAATAAAAATAATTCAAGTTTAAAAATAATATTTTAAGGGGCCGTTCATTATTTTATGTCATTAAAAAATACTAAATTAGTACTCCATTAATTTTAATTACCTTTCAGAAGGAGGCAAGCTATAATAAACCAACACCCCCACCATCTCCTTATCGCTGAGCAACTCTGTAGGAGCCACATGCAAACTAAAGTCCTTCACTGACATCAATGGGAACCTTATCAGGGTTATCGCCTTCTTCAGAACCATCCTCAAATTCTCGGGGATCTTGGGAATCCCATCCTTGTCGCACTGTTGGCTAGCCCATCTACAAAAAACAAAAAAAAAATCATTAGAAATCCCTCCAGTTCCAAAAAAAAATCCCCACCTCCAAAACAACTCCTCCATCCCTCCAAAAAAAATCCTCTACCCTCCAAAAAACTTAAAACCCACCTTAAAATGCTCTGGAACAACTCCGTCTCCCCAACATTCAGATCATCCTGCTCCAACAAAGTACACAGGTTATTATAGCTGATATTCAAAAAATCCAGTTCCTTCACCACCGCAAATCCACGCCTATCAAAAAAAATTAATCACAATTAAACCCCCAATTAAAAATTAACTAATTATAATTTTCATTTTAAATTTTTTTTTTCTCAATAAATTTTTCTACCTTAACACATAAGTCCAAGCAATATCCGCCAAACTATCATCATTGAGAACCTTCGCCGCCTGGAAAATGCTAATGGCCGTGTTATCCCCCACGCTACTCTTCAGCAGCGCGACGCACTTCTCCCCCAAAAACGCAACATCGTACTCCTTCGCAATGAAGAAGACACTCATCACCTGCTCCACACTCACATCAAAGTTCTCCGTGTACAGAACCTTAAGGAAACTTCTAAATCCACTTGCATTCGTGCTCGTAATCTCCACAGGCTCCTCATCCTCCTTTCCTCCCAACATGTTCTCGAACACGGAACTCCACAAGCTTAGTATAAACTTGTGAGCGAACACCTTCTCCTTGTTCTCCCCCACGACAAAGGTGACATCGCTGTTATAGTGATTCTCGAACATGGCCATCAAATTGAACTTGAGTCCAGCATGGGGATTCCTCCAGTCGGAACCCGACCCCCCGGAAGTGCCAGCCCCTCCATTCATCTCCTCATCCTTATTCTGCTCTTCGTCGAGGGTTATCATGGGCGCCTTGGTGTCGGGGAAGGTCCGAGCTAGAGAGGTCTTGGCCCTCTTTTTGGGTGGAGCCGCACTCTTCCTTTCCCGGTCGACGAAGCCGTGGGCTAAAAGGGGAAGATTTGCCCGGTCTGCGGCGGGAATGGAGAATTGGATGAGGAGGCTGATCATCTCCTTGTCTGTGAGGATCTCTGTGTGGGCGACATGGACTGCGAAGTCCTTGGAGCTGATTAGGGGGAAGCGGACAAGCTTCACGGCGTTCTTGAGGACCAAACGGTGGTTCTCGGGGGTCTGCTCTTGCTCTTGTTTCTCGCATTCCTTGGTAGCCCAGCGGCAGATGGCTTGGAACAGCTCAATCTCCTCCACTTCAAAGTCGTCGCGTTCGAGAAGGTAGCAGAGGTTCTCGTGGGAGAGGAGGAGGAAGTCGTCTTCTTGGATTACTTGACTTCCGTTCCTGGAAAAATAAATATCATAAAAAAATCACAATTAAATATTTTGCTAATTTTTACTCGTCATTTGAAAATAATTAACTTAATTATCAATTTTAATTTTTACTTTAAAATGTAGTTCAAAGATTCCTCCGCGAGAGCCTCCTCACAAAGCAACTTAGCAGCTTGGTACATGGACACCGCAGTGCTCTCCTTGATCTCACTTTTCAAAACGGAAACGCACTTTGCCGCCAGGGCGGGGATCTCGAACCTTTTCGCAGCGCAGAGTACCGGCATCAGATCCTCTGCTGAGACGTCAAAGTCTTCAGTGTACAAATACTACAAAATTAACCATAAAAATTACATAATTAACTAATTATAATTTACTATAAGTATTTTACATGTTTAATTATAATTTAGTTTTTAAACGTACCTTTAAGAAGGACCTCAAAGCAGCGACATTCATTTCCGGAATTTCCACATTATCCGGCATCTCCTCGAACACCTTTGACCAGAGCGTGAGAACAAAACGGTGAGCCGGGATGGAGTCCTTTCCCTCGCCAACCAGAAAGGTCATGTCACTCTGGATCCCCTTGTCCAGCATGTGGAGCAGATGACCTTTGAGGTCCATCGTGGGCTTGCGCCAAGTCATTGTCGTTGAGAATACCTTCTCAGTTTCATCCATGTCGGTATCGTTTTGTGCGTTTGTCTCAATGGAATTGGGTGCCTCCATCTGCTAGATCCACCTATTTAACAAAAACAATTAAAAAGATAACCACAATTAGTTAACTGATAACCTTAATCAAACAATTATCATCACCATTATCACCAAACCAAGAAGCCTAACAAATTAACCGGCTTTGGCTTCACATTTAATTTTAAAACTAAAAATTAACCACTGACATCTACCCTAACCCATTAACTAACCATTCAAGAATTAATTACTAATCTATTTAACTACCTTGTAATTAAATCCACAATTAAATTTTAACTAAGCTAAAATCTCTAATTAAAACTGCTACTCAACTTCACCAATTTTACTCTAATTTTAGTCACGAAAAAACTGTAAATTAATTGCTGCAAACTTACCAATCCAATTAACTAACGTATCCTTCAACTGGCTTGCTAACTGTCAATCGTTTAAACTGTTTAGACTTAATTGTCAACTGGATTAAAAATATTTTAAAAGTTGGTTCAGCGAAGAAGTTAGGTGGTTTTGACTGAAACACTCACTCTGCCTTGTCGTCTTTTCTTCGTCGCTGTTTTGCTTTTGAGCGAAAATGCCACACTGCTTCTCTTTTCCTCTCTTTTCCTTTTTTAACATGGAGCAGGATAGGACAAGACAAAACTGACGCCGCTTCTCCTTTTTCCCTACACCACCTTGTGAAATGAAAGGGAGATACCTAACCATGTTAAAATTATATCCAGTTCGTACACCGCAGGATCCAGCGGCGGAGTAGGCTGTCCATGCAGTGCGGTGTGAGGCGCGGCGATGCGGTGTTCGAATATTGGGCTAATAGCTGATTTTAATAAGGAAGTTGGCTAGTTTGATGGGCTATATGAGTTTTTTTAGCTGGCGGAGAGGCCGGCCGGTTGAGTTCGCCGGTCGGTCGGTCTTCTCGGGTTTGGAATGCGGGGCAGGATACGAGTCAGGGTCGCCGCAGTCAAGTCAAGTTTGTTTGGTATTTTTGATGTGGGTGGGATGTCTGTCTGTCTGTTCGGTTGTGTAAATGGAAAATTGATGGTTGGGTGGATTTTTTTCGAAACTTTTATAAATCCGTTTTACTGTTATGACTTTGTTGAGTAAAAGTGCTTTGCTGGAGAGATGGGATGATGGAAATGATTGAGAAAAAAGCAAGATGAATTGTGATTGGTTGGAGAAAAATGTTGAGCTTTTTGAAGTTTTCATTTTTGACTGATGTCTGGATGTGCAATGCAACAAAATAGAGAAATATAGGTCAAAAGTGAAAAAAATGCGGTGCGTTTGCGTTCGTTTGAGCAAAAAAAATGACAAAGGTCATTGCGAAAATGCGAAAAAAAAAGGAAAAATGAGAAAATATGTAAATGAGCTGAGCTAATAATTTCCAGCGGAAAAAATAAAATAGATTTTCGATTTCGAAATATTTTATTTGATTGTATTTAATTAGCCAATCAGAGTTCAGAGTTTTGGAGAATTAGTCAATAGCATCTGTATGACTTTTAATTTTAATTGTAATCCACTTTAAAGCTATATTTAAACTTAATTAATGTTTATTTTTAATGATTGTCTATTTTTCATATAGCACATTAATTAAAACCCGCTTTAAATTCAGAAATACTGTTTTCCACTTATATTGACAGAGACATTATTTACATAAAAATATAAAACTCATTTTTAACTACAATTAACTAACTTTAATTAGCACAAAGATAAGAGAGAGCAATTTAAAATATTTTACATTACTAAATTGAGCAGCACATTTTTTTATTACTATATTTTCATCATTTTGTACTTGTATTAATTTTTAAACTCTAAATAATACACCGGAAGTCATTTTTTTCTAAGATAAGCTCTAAAATTGTCATCTTATCAATCAGTCATCATCACGTGTCCGTGT
This sequence comes from Entomobrya nicoleti, assembly GCA_034695465.1. Lineage (NCBI taxonomy): Eukaryota > Metazoa > Arthropoda > Collembola > Entomobryomorpha > Entomobryidae > Entomobrya > Entomobrya nicoleti. The sequence goes on from JAQFZG010004675.1 coordinate 10,481, forward strand.
CCACTTCCCCTTGCTTATCATTTCCCACTTCCTCCCCACTTATCAGTCCACTACACTGCTTCACAAACTCCCACCTCTTCCCCGTCTCCATCTCCAAAAACCTGACAAAGTTATCCGAGTAGCTTATCTTATGCTTATCATCACCACCCTCCTTTTCCTTCATCTTATCTTCCCCTTTTACATGCATGTTCCTCCACTCATTACTCTGCCAATTGTACGCAAACAGCTCGATAGTCTTCGTGATAAGCTCCTCATCCTAAAAAACACCAACCACCAAACCAAGTCCTTCAATTAAATATTTAAAACTTAATTAACAATTAACCTAATTACAATTAATTATACCTTAAATATTTTTAATGGCTCCGGTCTCTCCATCTCCTTGCCCCCTTCCGGTAACCTGACATTTGTAAACACGACAATTCCTCGGATCGCATACCAGCCCCCATATTTTGGATGGATCGCCACACCACTCAAATTCTGAAAGGTCAAAGGTCAATTTTTTGGGTCAATTTTTAGGGTCAACCCAACTAAAAATAAATAATTATTTAACTTTTAATTATAATTATCTTACCGATTTTAGAGCAAATCTCGGCCCATCCTGAACATTTTGGGGAAGGTCCCTCTTCTGAAGGTACTGACAAGCACCTGCCACATGCGCCGCAGTTTGGACCAGCACCTTCGGTCTCCTCGACCCCTGCCACATGTCAAAGTCATGATAAACCTCGGTCGATAAGCCTTCTCCCATTAAATCCTCTTGTAGCACACCAAACGCATGTCTCATCGAATCATCCAGAGGATCCTGAGTAGTGAAGGTGGGGTCCTCAGATAAGTGCAGTTGAGCGTACGGCACCACACACTTTTCAAAGCAGTCCGGTCCACTGATAACCACAAAGGCGAGGGTTATCGGGGGATAAGGGAGTTGGAAGCGGGGGCC
>JAQFZG010004676.1:0-11412 GCA_034695465.1 Entomobrya nicoleti
GTGAATTAGACTAGGCTTAGCTGCCAACTTTGACATGGCCGCCATGGGTGGACGGCAAACTTTTTGAGGTTCTGAATCCCAACCCATGTTTTATAAATTTTATACAACAAAACCTTCACAATTATTCAATGGCTACCCACTGTTAAGCTTATTTCATATTTCAGAAGAAAATCGTAACGAAGTGCGACATAGCCACATTACGAACCCAAAAACCGCTGTACCTTAAATTTCAATCTAACCGTTGCTTTACGTAACCACAGGGAAAACAGCGTGGGACTAGGAGACAGCAAATTATATACGTTAATATAACTATTATTTCAACATTTTTCAGCAGAAAAACAGTTATTCTCATAATTCCCAGAGACATGTCTGCTTTTTGCTTTCTCAAGATGTTAGGTTGCAACGGTTCTCTAGAAAGTTCCTAAACTCATCAATGCAATTTCTACATGTTATGGTACAGTGTGCATTTACGTTTAAATGCATACGGCCCTTTCGAAGAAATCTAACCTCAACCACATTAGTTCTGTTTGTTTAACGGGAACCAATGAACTTAACGTACAAAACAAACTAGCGAGTGCAAGTGATATTATATCTTTACGCAAGTTAGCGATAGCACCCACACTTAAATAAGTCGGATGCTTACAAGCCATATAAATCGAAAGACTGTTTTAGTATTATAGATAAAAGTGGAATCCATCCATTCGCTATTTTGAAAATATATTCATACTACATTTTCCTAACAATTGCGACTAAGACAGTTTTATTATGTTTAAGTTTCAGTTCGAGTAGTGAACTTGACAACACTCTCATGGAATTTTTCCAACAGCCTTTTGCGCAATATTTTGTTTTAATCAGTAGGTCCACGAGATCGTCAGGTTTGTCTTATAAGCATGTTTATTTTGTCAGTTTACCAAATGTTATATAAGTTATATATCACTGTTGTAAATCAAACAAACGAAATTGGGCTTGTCGAATTATTTCGCAGTTATTCTGATGTTGAAACAAGTAAACAAAATATTTTATCGCAGTTTTAGGTTTCCTAAATACAGTATTTCCAAGTTTGGTCACTCATTTTATTGCTATAAACAACCTTTTTTGTCGTTAAAATGCACTTAAATAATTCCATCAAGTAATTCGTACGAAACTCCGAGTATCAAAGTTTGACATGTTTGCGAAGATATCGATGATTTTATCACAAACAAATATTTATTGCTAAGAACTCGAAAACCTGATTAATTAATTTTTATGGTAGGACAACACAAGTTTGTGATTTAGTTCCTGACATTGGACTACAACCATTTGTATACAACAAGCTTAAAATACAATATATTGCCGTTAGTTCAAGTCCTTTAATGTCTTACTTCATCCGTTACGCCACTGGACTAACTTTCTCCAAATCGATACAATTTTATTTTGCACAAAATGTTTTTCATGTACAACGGTAATAATACAGCGTTACCCAATCAAATCAACGTTCGTTCATACACGAACAAACTGTCAAACATTACCACAACTAAAATGGCCCCTAAAAAATCAAAAAATACAAGAATTAGAGATCGCGTTATAGCTTAGCGTCACCATAGCTCGCATAATACAAACTTTCACAGTTCCAATATCTTGTCTACACGATGCCCCAACAAGTGAAACTTACTAGGTGAAAACTCACATTTCAGGATCACCTAATAAATAGGATGCCACACGTCGAATGAATTCAGTTCGAGTTGAGCTTCCACTCTACACACACACCTAGCAACTTTCTCTTTCAGTGCAAACGTTTTCACTGCTTTCACTTCGCCATAAAACAACCCAAACATTTGTTTTCCATTTGGGGCAACTTCAGACTCAGGGAAAAAACCATTGCATTACAATTTATATGCGTATTGAATGCCTTACAATTCCATACGTTAGAGTTGCATTGCCCTTGGCACTACATGTAAAATATAATCAATACTTATCACGCAGCAGACAAGAAGCTGCACGGGAGACCGTTTCAGTCTTATTTCAGCTTTCACTCAAAACACACACATTAGCTAGAAACTTTCTCCTGTCAGCTTAGAGCTATATATGCTTCAAACCCAAGTCAAAAAGAAAGCATGCCATGATGTATCACCGTCTCAATAAAGTTCACCAAAGGTGTTTCATCGAGTTTTTTTAATGTATTAAATTTTTCGTACGAATGAACGTCAACTTCAAATTTTAGAATGTCTAAAGCCTTTGTTTTATTTTTTGCCAAGACATACAATCACGAGATCAGTTACAGAATTCAAGGAAAAAATAAACACGTAATACTTTAACTAACATTTTTAAGGTTCTTTGTCGTATGATTGCCTTTTTTGATCTAGCTAATGTTCGAAATATGTAACTTTCACCTTATAAATTTTTCACGATTTTTTTGTGTTCATTATCGACCTAAATAGTAGCAGGGAGTATATTTGAGTTGAAATTGCTTAAACCAAATAATATTGGGATTGAGGGCTGAACTATGCTTGTAATGACAAAATATAAATTCTTTTCTATCAAACTAGTTCCCTATATTAATTATAATGTGAAGGAATACTATACCATTTCAATAGTATACCAAAATAGGCTATAGTGCTCATTTTTATCCTTCAAATCTCTTCACGCCCACACAAATTTTAGCTTTTGGTATTGCGTTTGATGTTACAAAGGAACTGGTTTTTTGTAGTAATATTGTGCCTGTTGAGGTGGGGATTCCTTTGGTATAAAATCAAATTTTTGAGAGTTGCAGGATGTCTACAGAAAAAAAGTCAATTGAATAGAAGTTCAAAGCAGGTGTGAAAATGTCTAAAAACCTTGTCACGTCACAAAAAAGTTCTAGCTGTAAAATCGAATCGCTGTAATACAGTCCTGCCATTGGCGCTGATGACAATTTGGTCCATAATCATGCATTTTAATCATGACGTGCACTGTTGGAGTGGATACGCTGAAACGAATAAAATATGGATGATTATTAGCCCAATAATATTTTCTTTGATTGTAAGTTGGACTTGCACAAAAATAAGGTATCATATTTTATGTACATTTTTAGCGCATAAAATATATATTTTTTTATTTACTGCTTAACTTTCTGTTTCTTATCAATATTGTGAGAGTAATGCTAACCAAGGTGCGTACACCAGTACCAAACTCTGATATTGCACAGTTAAGGTAAATGGTTAATTTTAAAAAGTGACATTCTCTCAACCAAGTCTCTAATTTAATTAATTTTTCTACAAACTTATGTATCTATATTCCAAATTCATAGACGAGCAGCCAAAGCCACAATATTTCTTTTCCTTTTGCTTGGAATAAACAATCTCTTTTTTTTGTACAATCGCGGAGGTGACCTACACAAATACTTTGTTATTCAAAATACCTTTTTTGGATCAACACAGGTAAACTTGCATTGAAAAAAATCAATTATTGTTCCAAAGTTTGAAAACTACAGACCTGCATTAATTGTATTTATTATTTAGCTTTTTATGTTACCTAAGGGTATTTTGGTTGCACTGGGATACTGCTACATGAACAAAGATGTTCGCGCTGCTTTTCGTGGTGTTTATCGACGATTCATGGTGCGAAGAAATGCAAATTTAATTCGTCCTAGTCCTCGAAATGCACAAAGTATTGCTAGTATTGCAACAGCATGTGTAGTTGTACAACAGCCTGTGAATATCCGTAAGAACCAACAAAGTGCGAAGGTTGTCACTAGGTCCACACAACTTTCTCCAGTCAACTGTTGCGATACCTACAATAGCAGCCATGGTCATTCTTCCAACAATCGTCCAAGTCAAATTTCCCAAAGCTCCTCTGAATACTCTCCTTGTTCAGATATGTTACATAATAGTAGCGTTGTCAAATTACCCGTTTCTCCTTCTAGGAATTCTATAATTTCAGCAACATCCGACTCTTGTAGAATATTCGTAAATACTACAACTAACAGGATCGTGCATATAGTAGCTGCAGAAGTAGTGAAGGCAGTTCTCTGTTGGTTTCACCGGAACATCCGTGGAGTAGTTGCGGAAACGCTGTAGCAGCAGCGGAAATGTCAGAATCAAGACAGCCTAGAACAAATGTGTGCAATCAAATTTGAAGTCCGTGGAGAGAGCTTTAACTGAAAATTTTGCTACTGGATTTCGTAATTTTTATAAACGAAATTCCACCAGAATTAGTTTGGATTTCATAACAGGTAGAATTTTTAAGCGAGATTACTTTTTGAGATTAACCATAACTCAAACTATTGCGACTTTTGGGGATTTTGTAAAAAGGTGTTTTATGGAAATAAATAAATAAGTACGCAATAATATAAACAAATATTCATGAATAAATAAATTTACCTTGATAACAGTTTACTTACTAAAGCAAGCTATTTGATACTTTTATTTTCACCAATTGATTAACCGAAGCCAAACATTGAATGGAACGAAGACTATCTAAATTTAAAAGAATTGATATGCTTCAAGATTATACTCAAATTGCTAATAAATTTTAACTGTTTGTTTCCAATATTTTTTTTTGTACCTACATGCTAATACATGCTGATTATTATTTTCACGAAATATTGTTCCCTCTACCATAAACACATCCAGCCAAACTAATGGCTTTACGTTGAGACTCATATCACTCACTGCTTTCGATTTGAACTACATCTGCCATGAATAAAATTCTATAATCTTTTGGACTAACCGAAATTTTCACGAGTCCCTGAATACATACTTTATTTAAAATCTACGACCATCAGCCATCAACCAAGGAACATCCCATCACCAAATGAACTCGCTTTCACAATGAATCAAAAGAAATGTGCTGCATTTCCTTCAATATGACAATTTCTGTCACACAGTATATTTAATTTAGTCACACATAGATTTAGTCCCGCTAATTTGTCTACTTGCCCAACATTGTTGTGATCTTTGTGCTACTCCGTGTCTTCGGGCATGGCTATGCTAACATTTTTGTACCTGAGGTTCATACCAATTAAGCATGCATTTTGAAAAAAGAAAAAGGTAAGCCTTTACGACATTGATATAAGTGAAAGTTAAAAACGTTGTTATAATAAGCTGTGGTGCTTACTGTAATCCATGATGACTTCAAATAACATACTTGTAAAATAAGTACTTAGATACGCTTGATTAATGTTCCGGCTAAACTACCATTATTATTTTTTATAAAAGAAACCCTCAATCAGTACATTGGTGATTTAAGCTGGAAAATGATTTGGACATTAGGATTCGAGGAATAATGGAACACTGGCTAATCTATCATCAAAAATATGTGAGGGAAATTGATTATATGTATGAGCTTGTTTACAAAAACTATGACAACATGAAACCCAATAGTTCCGGTAGAATTGATTTAAATAAATATTACCGTCATTTATTGAACCAAACTGTTTGTCATTTCATATCCTTGTAATAATATTTTATTTATATAACATTTACGCTTTTACATAATATTCACTTATCGTCAGTGCGGAAACTTCGTAAAAAATAATGGTGCTTTCCATGTAAACATGTAATGCGAAACAAGAAAATAATGTACGTGTTAGCAAATATTTATTCTTTCATGCATGCAACAACTACGAGATTTTTTTTAAGGATACATAACTTGATATTCTAGATAAATGAAATTACTTATCTTATTTATTGTAGCACAAAAAAACAGTTCCACTAAAAGTTATTAAAATTAAAAAAATATATAGAGTCCATTAATTTAATCAATCCCTTCTCATATTTAGTGCGTCGTATTGCACTAGTTTCATGTAAAAAAGTATCGTATTTAAAACTTGTTATTTTGTTTGGTTTTCACATTCTTTTTAAAAAGTGAATAGAACAAAAAAAATTGCATATTATCTCAAATTCTTTTTACATTATTTCTATTTTAAATAATTAAATGGTACCAACAAACGTATGGCAAGCTATCATTTTCACCAGAAAGTAAAACAATGGAAACAGTATTTATTTCATAAAAGACTGGTTTTCTTTTACGTGTTTCTTCTTTCCCAGTTTTAATAGTGTATCAAATCGTTTCACTTATATTTCATCTCAGCCACATTCAATCAGCCTAGCTGAAAATACTTGGTATGAGTTAAATATATTTCTATGAAAAAATGAACAAGAATTGTTCCACATATAATTCTGGAGCCGTGAGGAAATGAAACTGTGAAAACTGAAACTTTTCTTGCAATATGATCTGAACATTGCCTTGATTTCCTGTTGAGAAAATACTCAATAATTGTTTGCATATTAGTAACTAAAATAATATTTGCGCCAAAACACATATCTAAATCAAATTTCGTAATATTATGCATTACTATTTGCTCATATTCGTACGCAATTTTAGTATATTTACTTATTACATCTAAAATAAAAAAACTTCATTCGAAATTCACTTTTAAAATAACTCATTATAAAAAGATTCGTTAAGAAGCGGAGTAAAATTATTTGTCTCGAAACAATTTTTTTTAGGAAAAAGTTCACGTTTTTTTTCTCTAAAGCAAACTAATAGACGCTTAGACTAATAATAGACTGTAAGTGTTAGCAAACTGCATTTAAAAAAACTTAAGTCACAAAGTTTGACGCAATGCAAGAATATAAACTGAATGCATTGCTCTTCTTGTGAAATATGACTAGTTATTTTAATTTGTACAGTTTTTGCATACGCTTACATGACTCTTTTGTCTAACTTTTGCGAGCAGAAATTTTCCAATCGTGATAGAATAACAATTAAAAGTTTGAGTTGTGCCAAAAATTTAACTAAAACTACGTTACCAAATCCTGCTTTCTTTTACAGTTGTTCGTCTGAAAAGTATTGTAAAGTTAAATTGTAAGCTATGGTAAAAAAATCTTCTTTTCCGTCATTTTAACATGTTCACAATTCATTTATCCATTCATGCATTTATGCACACATAAAAATACTGCTGCTTCTTCCGCACAATTCATTTACGCTACTACATATTACGAGTCAAAATTTACTATAACAGCCACTAAAACACTAAACTCATTCATACGTAAAACCTTTCTTTTGATATCTCTTATATGAGCGTGTGCATAGAAGACGATATTACAAAAAGGAGTAGCATAACAACAAAGTTTACGCACTGGTACTTTCACTATCATGCTTTCATACCTTTACGTTACCATTCATTCATATTAAATCAAGTGAATGGCAAGTGAAGACCGACTTTCAACGCTTAGTATGCATAGCACATTCAGCTGCATCGCCCTTGAACCTTCCCCAGCTTAGAACTGGAATCAATATTTTCACGTACTAAAACAGGAAACTACTTCCAAGATCAAACCCGTCTCTGTTGAGCTTTCACTCAAACTTTCACTTTGCATTACTGTGAACTTTCTCCTTACAATTCGCTACAGCTATGCATGCTTTACTTGAGCCTAAAAACAGCCTATTTTGGTTCACAGATTTGGGGCATATTTATACACCACTCAAAACGAATCTACCTCGTGTTGTATTATCTCCGCTAGGTCTTAATTTGATAATAGAGCACGTCCATTGACATGTCAAATATTTTTTTTTTTTTGTTTCAACACCATTTTCTGCAAATAGTTGGTACCTATTTTTAAGCGCTTTTATATGACATTTGAGCTAAGCAACGAGATTACTTATGTGAATCCATAACTCTGAAATCGAACTTTGTCATTTGTACGTCAATTTAGCAATCTTCCTTATTGTGACATTCTCACTCGTCACTCTTAAAAAAATCCCAATTGATAATAATTCAAGCCATGTATAAATAATTACCACACGTATAAATAATACATTATCTCACTTGCTCGTTTTTCGTTTTTGGAATAGTATTCTATGTGTTGCTTTCATGTTCCAAAATACTTATATTTCTAGAATGGTAATGTAATTATCTTTCAGTGAAAGCTTTTCCCAAAAGACTTTTTTCTCCAAACATAAGTGACAAATATTTGCTTACAGATAAGAATTGAGTTTAAATCCATAAAATGAATAGTATGCCAACGCCATCGCTGAGAATACAAAACTCACACTGTAATCCCTGAAATTTTGATGTGGGCAGCCTTCGAACCTGTGCTGTGTTCTTAAGTCATAAATACAACACAGTTGGAAATTTAGAATTCTGTTGTTGAAGTGGTATCAACAGGCCAAAGTTCCAAAAAAAGAACAAGCTACCTAGTTTGAAATTTAATAACACATTCCAATAGCACGATTATATCAAATGTATTCTGCAATCTGTGGTGTTCCAGAGAAATCTTGGATTTCAGCATTATTTGATCTTTCTGAGCATCATCAGTCTGATGAGAAATTCGCTTTGGTTGCATCTGAAAGTGTGAGTCTGATAACACTCTTCTAGCTTTGAGCCAGAAAGGGGCACGAATGTCAACTTCTAGAGACAACGAGACGTAATAGAGTTCTAAAGGCTGTTCTGTTGTTAGGGCCACGTGTCAAACCATATACGTCATGAAAATACTAGGAAATCTGGGAGTTTTTGACACCAATAAATTTAATCATATTTCTATTTATTTACGAACAATACGTGTTGAAACAGTTATAAACTTCCAATTTTTTGTCATATGTAGTGACGTAATCAGAAATTGCTTATTCATAATAAGTTCACACTTATAAGGTTTCCAAAAAATGGAGTTTCATATTTATAAGCACGTAATCTAGACTAAACTTTTGTTTCATTCAGCCCAATTAATAAGATTCACGCCAAGAGTTATTAATTATCTTAATTAATAATTTATTAACTTATTTAATATAATATGACGTCAACCATTATACTACTTAAAAATTTACGTCAATTACGATTTAGTAGAATAATTTGGGTGTCAAATCCAATATAATTGAATGATGATTGCAGATTGCAATTGTGGATTCAATACCTTTAACAAAATTCAAATGAGAACGAGTTAAACGAGCTCTATATGTATTTATGCAAATTGACTTTGAATTGAATCAAATCTTGAAGGTAATTTTCAAGCTAGATTGAGAAGTGTCTTTTATTATTTATTTTTTGGTATGGAAAAATTACTGGGACGGAATAAATCTCCAAACTGAATTTTGAGCTGTGAATGGTCTCATCAACACGTAAATTCTAATTATGGCAAACAAACTATCCTTAATTATATAAACCTAGTTGAAAAATATAAAAATATTATTTTAAATTCAAACCAACGAAGATTTTAAGCATAAATTTTGTATGTGTTCTTGCGCATCAATAGTTGCGTATTATAAATTTTCACAATGGTTATAATTAGAATACAAGTACATCATTGAACAATTCTGCAAAATCTCGCTTGAAATACTTCGGTGATATTTATATATTATTTTTATGAACAAGTCATAAGTCAGGTAAAAAGCACGGGTGGAAAAATAATGATATTTATTTGCTATATTGACACTATCCAAGCTTACTGTAAAGGGTTAAAAAAAATAATTAAAATATTTTATCTAATGAAACTGATGTTTGCTTAAGAGGCAATTTTTAGAATTACGTAAAGTACTCCCTAGAATATTTGTTTGGTAACATGCGCATATTAACTGACAGTTGGTTTTCACACTTACAATATTTTACATTATGGTTAAAAGTCACAGTTCTAAAGCGCCAAATTTGATAATGACCTACTCTGCACAACATGAAGGAAAATCCTCATCAGGATCGCATACTACACAAGATAACAAACAGCTAAAAGATTTATTCTGAGTTCAGTTTTTCACTCGAGTTAAATTTATTTGTAATAACAAAATACGCTAATAGATTAAGAGAGAATGTAACAGAAACGGAAATAAATTTGATAGTACATCAAATGTTTTTGTCAAGTGGATCCGTTCATAGTGACGTCAACTAGTTGCAAAATCCTAAGACGTTATTGAGCAACAAGCGAAAATCTCACTAGTTGAAAGTAAGAAATAGTAAATCCGGAATTACATATTTACACAAATTATACCTAGTTTTTTTTCCAAAGGATCTGCTGTAAGGCATGTACACATAAAGTATGTTGCAATATGATCTCACTTTAAAAAAAGTTGAAACAGAATTGCTGCACGTGTCAAGTATCTCCAATTGATCTAGTTATCTCACGCACTCAAATTTTAAAGCAGTTCTCGTTTTTATATCAATGACCATGAATACAAGGTTTGTTTGACAAATGGTACGTGGTTAAGGGACGGCCACACAAATTATACAGAGTTTTCGGACGTTAAATGTTTGTCTGATGTAAATATTTGAACGCTATAAAACTTGGAGACAGTAAGCTTTTGTTACTACATTTCAATACGTCCTGTTTACTGCCCAGATATTGAATGGTATGGTTACATGGTGGAATACTTTTTGATGTAAGTTCTTCTATATTGAATATTGAAGCCTCCCATTAATAATAAGCATAAGAAATACATCAAGTTACTTTATTTATGAAGCGCATCTCTAACATCTATCTTAACATAAGTATTTACTTTGCAAGTTTGACCGACATAAACAAAACAAACAGCAAACAAACAAAGATCATAGCAGCTGACAAACAAAAAGCAAAAGATTTTCTGGAACTCAATAACTTAATGTAATGACCTTTAGGTCTTCAACTTCAACTTAGTTAGTTAGAACTTCAAAGAAAGTTCAAAGAATTTTATGGTGTCTGAATTGCCCAGAAGTTCAAAGGATAAAAGGTACCCAAAGGGTAAATTTTGAGTAAATATACACAAGATACAACGTGGTCTCGAAGGAAACGAATGCAATTTTAAAGCAAGGGTTTCAATTTTGTGATACCAATTTCCCTTTCAAATTCAAAACTGTTCTGCATGCTTAAAACCAGCTACATTTTTTTGATCAGCCATTTTTTACCAACCATCTGATAGCAAGACCTCAATTTTTAAATAAATCGTCTTGCAAAACGAACTAAAATATTTACATGAAAAAGTCATCCGTAAAAAAATGGATACCTACTTTACACCGAAAGTTGTTTTTTTCAATACAATCAATGAGATGAGAAATCAGTGTAACCGAGCTTTCATTTCCCAAGTGATTTTTTTAATTTGGAGTAAATAAATACTACTGTATTTTATACTATAGTGATATTAAAAGATACAAAAATGGCACATGCATTGAATTATCTAAAAACGGATAACTACTACTACGGATACTATGACTCATCACGCTAGTTATCTAGTATCCGTAGTACGTACGTCATCACTGATGACGTTACCTGAACAAAAAAAAGATTCTCGTACCGTATTCTATCTCTGAGTGAAATATGACATCTAAAAAGCGTTGAGTAATAATTTTGTGTAATATAAACCATACGTAGTTCTATATATTCTGGTGACAGTTAGTGTATCCACGTGTGAAATGTGTTAGATAGATAGATAGATAGAGCTTTTATTTTCCGGTTTACAGGCATCAGTCATTACAAATTTGTCTGGTATTGTACC
>JAQFZG010004677.1:0-11410 GCA_034695465.1 Entomobrya nicoleti
ACTTAAACTTATAGGCAATAGAAAGTTTCAATAAAAAAGTTGAAGTAATTTTCAACAAGCAACTCGTTCATAAAAAAAACATTATTACGACTCACAATAATAGTAATGACAATGAGATATGTACATTTCATCGAATTACTAGAAGCAATATAAATATAATATATGTTAATGAAACTAACTTCGAAATGAAAAAAAAATGATTAAAAGTTTCAGAATAGTAATTAATTGCGCGGTATTTTAAAGTTTGTACTATTTTATTGTTAGTAAAAGTATATATGTAGAAATCCACAATGGATGTATATTGTTTCATGTTTGTTTCATAAGTACTTGTTCAATTTGTCAATAAAATTGTAAGCTAGTAATGAATTGCCATTCAAGATAGCCAAAACGATAGTCGTGGTACGATTAATTGGAAGATATTAGATTGAGCCAAATTCCAACGGAAAGTAACGCCTGCTTAACTTTTCCTACAAGACTCAGACTTTTTTCTAACGTACTTAGAGGTGGTGCTGTGAAAACATATGAGGGATTTTTGGGAATCCAGTTGGTCATCCAAGATGCTACTCCATGAACTGGCTTGTACAAAGTCCAGAAAGGTTTAAAAAACGGATGAATCCCTGCTAACGATTCAAAAAACGGTGTTTCCGCAATATATCCAGTAAAAAGGACAGTCAGAAATATAATCCCAGTGACAGTCATAACTTTTGCCATCCAAGGTATACTGTCAACGTCTGAAGATGCTCCCTTTGATTTTATTTGTGCTTGATCGAACGGGCGGTTGACATGATTGATCTCATCAGGATTGTCTCCACTCGAAAAACTACTGACACTGTCACCATCCCCAGCCATGCGAAGGCTTCTACTGCTGTAGTGTACTTTCAAACCTCTTCGCTTTCCAAGTGAAACACTGCTTCTGCTTACAGACCGGGGAGGTTCAGGGGCATGGGCAGTGGCGACTTCTTCAAGAAAGTGGACAACAAGTTCAGCCAGTGCCACAGGAGTGATTTCTGACGCTCTTTCTCCCAAAAAATCTCTGAGATGTGGACGAAAAGGATTGCCAGAAAGGCATAGGAAGCGGAGGCGTTTCATCTTACCCATGCTCACTGGCAATGTTTCTAGCTTTAACGTTTAAACAAAAGCACATGAAATGGTGAAAAATTTCTTTCAATTTATCAAACTTTAATAATGATTGAACATACCTGATTCCTACGTATGTCTAAGTAAACGAGACCCTGCATCAATCCAAAATTATCTGGTAATCTGAAATGTGTTAGGTTTTATTATTTTTGGTGCTCTTTTATATAAGTACATACATTATGCATGTTATGATGATTATCTTAATTCATAATCTAGATTACCGTTTGATATTATTCCTTCCTAAGTCGAGTTTAGTTAAACCAATAAAATTACGACTAAACTGAGGGGCAACGAAGCGTATTGCATTAAATGAAAGATCAAGATACACAGGGGTTCCCTCATAGTTGTCGCTGATAGATTGTATAGGAATTTTGACAATCGAGCATAGAGTTAGATCCAACTTTTCTCTTCCATTCTGGCACTTGATGCGATCCACTAGGGTTTCAGGCACCTTCTGGGTGGCATATGGCAATGGATCCGGGGCTAATGTGGTCATGCTTATGCTTGGGATTTTATAATGTTTCACTCAAGACCAAAATTGTCTGAGGACTATATAATGTAAATATTTATAATATTCAAGGACTTCATAATTCAGGCATCAACAGGAATACGGAAATAGGTTTTTGTAGTGTTACAAATTTTATATAGTAAAAAGATAATTTTTTTATTATATTGAGTAAAATGTAAAAGTAATAATTGATAAACTGAAACTACATTCTTCATTAAGTCTCCACAACTACATTTAACTCTACAATAGAGCCAACGCCTGACTCCATCAGACATGACAGTAAAAATTCTCTTCATTTCACACCGTTAGTCTATTTAGAATAGTGCCATTAATTTCCGTAATATTTTATTACGTACTTGCAGCTTCTCGAAATGATTTCTCGCCGTTTCATATCGAGTGCTCAAAAAACATTACATAAATCCAGTAACCACCTACCTACAACCATCATCACACATCCCTTATTCCATTTCATTATTCATTACCAAGTGGAAGAACAATGCAACCTGCTTCTCTCCATTCATTCATGTAACCATATCTGTAAAGTAAAGTCTAGACCTAGAATAGAACCGCATGAGTGGATTTTCCGTGTTATATGCTTTGATAATAATTTATTTAATAGTCTATCTATTTGTGTGGAACTGCATTACTTCAGTTTATGACAAAGTGTGAACAAATTAAACAAATATTATTGCTGATTGTGAGGTAAAAAAAACTTTTGTGTTGAAGTCTGTCTCTTCAATCCCCATTTTGCTTGGTTCAAGCCGTGATACGCAAGTATTCACTGTTTCAGCGACGACACAATGTGTTTAATGCAGTGAAATTGATTACAAAAACAGTTTGCTCAATGTATTTTGATAATAGCTTATTGTGTGCCTGGCTAGGTAGCAACATGTAATAATACTATATCACAATGTGCAGTATTTTATATGCAGTTTAATAATACAAGCTCTAGCGAGCTTTAATCAACGTCTTTTCACTTACCACATAAAAAGCAATTAGTATGCATTATTAAAGTAGGGGGAATCGTGTGCGTACGTACGTTGTTACTAGTAAGGTTTTGTATTAATATGGTTTAATCTGTTCCACAGTGCGCATCATCATCATGATCATCCACAAAACGTAAATATCATGGATTGCCGCCAGAAGCACTGACAACGGTGGCAACAACATTGCACACACCATGCCAGAAAACTGAATATGTATAAAAGATCAAGATCACTCATTAAAGTTGCATGCAAGACTGACTGTTTGCATACGTGTTGCATTATATAAATACTTTCGTCCATTTGGTTGTTAGTTAATTGCAAGCGTAGTAGTAGTAGTAGTAATGCGTAAGAATGTATCATCAAAAAGACCGACTTTTAAATCAAGTTGAGAGGGGTTTAGTTAAAAGGCAAAAGGGAGATGTTGATAAAGTAATAAAATAAAATCTTTATCTCTTTTTCATTCACTCACTCACTCAGTTCATTAATATGATCCATTGCAATTCACGCACAAGGATATAATGACATGCATAGTAAACTTATTTAAACTGGTGCTTTGAAAGGGTGGATATTGAAGAGTGAAGTCTGCAACAGAAACTTTTCGCAGTAGTGCATATTATATTTGTACCTCAAATTCAGTGTGCGTAGTCTATTTGGGTACCTCAGTAAAGTTCAAAGTAGGAGGAATTTATATTACCGAGAAAATAAGGGTTTTTACGCAACGCTTCAAACTTTCAATAGAAAGAGTTTTGTTCTCGCTGGAATATTCAGACTTTTAAAAACCCTGAAAACTCTGTTTCGTTTTTGACTCTCAATCCTTTTTACCAAATTACGAACTAAAGAGCTAAAGATGTGCTTTTTACTTTGTTAATCTATTTCTTCTCTCGTACAACTTATTCAGCATTGCAGTGATCACAATACTCATGTCTAGTAGGTAGGTAAATAAACCCAAGACTACTGTATACCAAAAAAAGGAGAGATGCTAAAAACTAAATTAAAAACTTATTTTGGAAAACTTTTTAAAATAAAGAAACTGTATCCCAAAACATTGCGTTGAGTATGTAAAAATGTATACGCGAATAAATTTAAGCAGCAGCAGTTGCAGATGATGCTAATGATAACGATGATGATAATAGTATGGATTTTGTATGTACTTCTGTTCCTTTTCAAGAGCAGTCAGGATGCCGAGGGGGAATGTAACTTAGAAGCTGATAAAAAAGAACAGCAACTGTTTCTTCTCTTTTTCTAGGCTTGTCAAGTCTCATCCCAAAGTACTGTGTACTGCACTTCTACATATTCATACGTAGAAAGAGCCGGCTGAAATTGTATCCTTTTTTACTTTTCTTGAAAGACCGGCATTATCCTAGTTTCTTTATTACTTAGAATTTCACGGTCAGACGTAATTACTGAGAAAGGGAAGGGTGAAATTTTTCACAATGCTTTATTTATCATATATTAATTTATTCCTGGATTTTTTGGTTTTTCGCAGTTTAAATGTTGAGTCACACTTATTGTTCGTGTTTTTTTTGAAGGAATGGAGTTTTAATGAAATCAAACTAGGTATAACGTTTTGTGGTTCAATTTATTTTCTTGTGTTTATGATAGACATTGTCTGCGCTTTTCTGACACATTTCCATATTACCTGTATAAACTTGCAAACTCAAAATATTTGGAGCATTTTTCAAAAAGTTTATGGCATATTCATTCCCACCAATTTGTACTTTCTCCGCGTTGTCTATCACCCGCACAACTGCCATGTTATCAACACTTCAACGGTGTACACGCAGATACACACATCATCATCACCTGCCACGTCTCACACCAGTTCCAATCTAGTCTATCAGTTTGATATAAACTCCATTTTTATCTAACCAACTATTCATTCATTCTACAGTTTGTACATTGGTATTACTTTCATTTATATTGGATTTTCCCTATACTCACACGCAAGGTTCGTGCCACACGCAATCAAATTATTTTTTCCCTTCCAAAGTAAGAAACTATATCACATCACATCCGTCCCACGCGTGTCAGTTTTTATGCATCTCTGATACTTTGTTATTCCACTGCCAGTCAGACCACTCGACAAAATCCAATTCTGGACCTGAAATTGACTGACAGTGAAGGTAACATCGGTAAAACGGAAGGAGAAAGTTATATACCGTCATGCATCAAGTTGAGCCATATGATTATAAAGGAGGTCTTAAAAGTATCAAAACAGAGAAGAGCATACAAGGGAAAATAGGCATATAGAAAGGAATACAATGATAGAACAGAATCGAACAAAAAAGTTTTCGAAAGCGATCCATAGTTCAGAAACTGACAAACAAGGTATACCTGCAGCGTTGTGATGTGCTAATATATAGCAAGACTATGAAATTTAGAATTTCACCGGAACAGGATAGAAATGAAAGCAAGAAAGCGCAAGGTGAATGAATTGAAAGAATAATAGATATATGTGGATCGGTCTAGTACCAGTAAACCATACCATACGATGAGTAGTACCGGCATTCTAGTTTTCATTTCAAGCTGTTGTTGCGTCTGTTTTTAGAGAGAAAAAACTCCACATCCCTTGAGCAGATCAGACTGACTAGAAAAGTGTAATAACTGTAAAAAAAAATATTTTGTAGGTTTTTATTCCACAGCATCGTGTCAACCAACACAACTTTCACCACCAACAAAACTCGTCACAAAAAGAAAGGTTTTCATTGGGGTTTTATTTTGGTAAATCCTACAAAACGCGTATCAATATTCCAGAATCTTGATAAGTATTCCGATCAAAGGAATCCGATTTATTCATTTCATCCCCTCACTACTACTAGACCCCTAACAATAATCTCTAAAGCTCAGTGCACTCAGTACTCTTTTTCTCTCACTCGACTTATCCAATTCGATGAGGTGTACAACATTGCACACTACAGAGAGGAAGAAGTAATGAAATCTTTTGAAGATTGCAATAATGGCAGCAGTGATATTGATGCTATAATGTTTGTAACTGAATCCCAAAAAATCTTGAACTGGTTTGATACCATTATGGCTCTGTATCTCTGTTTGTATTACAAGGATTCTCTCAACTCTCTCAGTACATGCATGGGTAGAGACAGCAGCAAATAAACCAGAAAAACATGTTGCATAATATAATTTGGTATGCATATTGATCTTCTTTGACTTTATAAGGTTGTTTATATGCAAGTACCAAAACGCATTGTACATTTTTATATAAAAGTGAGATCTTCCTGATGTGATCAGGTAGCAAGTTCCTTCTCCTCTTTGCTATTTTTCTTCTTCTTGAGAAAAAGAGAATGAAATGGCACGCCATGAAAGCTGAAAAATGTTATTCAATTTAGAAGCGGAAGAAAGGAAACGATCAACTTCAGATTGGAAATGAGAAAGGTGGTGTTGGTGGTGTTGGCAGCGGCACGTTGTGTTGTTGCGTTGGGGGTTGGAGTATGCAAAGAATACCAGATTTCTGTTGTTGACGGTGATGCATGCATGCACATATGTATCGGGTTTTCTAGGTGACAGCAGGAAATGTGCTCCATACTTCTTAAAAAAAAAAAGGAATGAAAAAAATCTGTTGGATGTGTTGTGCTTCCATATGTTTGAGTTAGAAGATACGCTTTGTGTACCTTTTTACTACTTGAAAGTTTCATTCATGTTATTTCATTAAAAAATTCTTGGAAATCAAATTTGTGGAGTTTCTTTTTGGGAAATACGATCCAATTTGAAAACATTTACAAAATACCCTATAGTAGCTCTGAAAGGATCATTGTGGTTCTCTGCCAGTCACCTTTTATTATTTGTACACATAACACAGAATACAAAAGGAGTAAAAGAAAAAGCTTTCAAAGATGAAGAAAACCACGGAAAAGTTTAACAGCATACAAACTGTCTGCATTGATGGACTGTGTGTTATTAGGTAGTAATTTAATAGGATTTTGATATATTTAAATTCAGCTACCTTTCACGTTTTGTAGCAGTGGTAGTGTTAATAATAGCAGCATATATACAGGTTTCCCCTTCCATTTGAACATTGTTTACCTGCGTGCATGGCCTTACACATCATTACTGTCTGACTGGCTGAAGTGTCTCATTAAGCTGATTATTGAGGCATAATTAAGAAACAAGAAAGAGAAATTGACTTCAGGATTTTCTCTTTCAATTTCAATGCGATCCTTGTTGTATTCTGTTTGGAAGGAATGGAATGCTGGTCATGATGTTGGTATATGCTTAGTGCCATTTCATGTATGGTGGGTCGGCGAGAATAAATTAGGTCTTGGTAAATTTTTTATAAAGCTTTGCTTTCACTATTGAGATACCACTGTAACCCTACCCCCCGTTAGCCTTTTGTGAATTATTTTTATGCAAACATAATAGATAAAAAAGGAGCATGGTGCAGATCAACTTACGAGTATAACATTATGATCGTGATGCCACGTCTTTCCTCACCAGAAAATGTTCAATGAGTGTGTAATTTATGATTCGAAGAAGGAAAGACGCCGTAAAGAAATAAATGTTCTCATGAAAAGATATGCTTACTCGCTTCACACACTCTTTCTTGTAATGTCGAGCTGGCAGAGTCAGTCTGTTTGTGAGTGAATGATGAAATGAAAGCAAAATGTGACATGGGTTGTTTTTCTACTAGCGGATGTGCTTCTGGTGTTGGATGTGATGCTGGTTTTTTGGATGGGTTATCCACAAACTTGTGTTTCTTCTTGAAGAAACGCTGAAAGACAAAAACCAAAGTCGTAGAAAAAGAATGAATGTTTGCAACATCCACGCGTCTTCCCTCCACATGAACACACCAGACAAGCCCGAAGACAGTAATAATCCCTCTGGTCATTTTTCCCATTCTTACAATTTTCCTTTTTCCTCATTTTCGTCGTCCTCTTACAATTGGGAAAATATTTACCGGGTATTACAGTATTCGTACATTACATTAGACGAGGAAAAGGCTGCGAGATGAAAAATCTCATCTAGATTTGCTGCGTATTAAAGTGAAATAACTATATGGTCGTGCTCCGTTTGCCCTTTCAAACAAGTATGGACTACGGCTGGCTGGTGTTTCCAACAAGCGACCAACTTAATCACCAGAACACAGTAAACAATGCAATGGTAGTGGTTTTTTCCTTGAGGAGGTTTGTGCCTTTCATTTTTCTTTCCTCTTTTATTCCTTTATCCAATTCTACAAAAGAAATAAATCGGCCTTACTTAATTTTTGTCTGCAGAACAGCTAAAGAACATGTACATGGACTGGGTTCAAACTAGACATTCTAGATATCAACATGATTATATAAAGTAAAAGAAAACTGTGAGAAAAGGCAAAACAAAAAAGTTGAACTTGTCAGCCTGTGATGCCATCACCACATCATATATAATAATATCTTGCCTGCAAGACGACGCTGGTGCTGATGGTGTCATGTCAGTAACTGTAATGGTTCCCTCTCCGTTAAAAATCAAAAGCAGGGATGCGTCCAAAAATAACAGCGAAAGAAAACCAAGATGCATGTCTCAGATTCCATTCTTCGTTGTTGCATGTACAACAAAACTACAAATTTATACGTGCCCGTGGTGCAAGTGATATGTGCGTGAGTGTGGGAGGGCTTTTGGTGGTGACATTGCCATTGAAGTCAAAATGATGGTTTGAAGGGAAAAAGACAGGGAGTATATGCACTACTATAAGAATTATTACATGACCACCAGCTAAATACACAAAATACAGACACGCGCATCATGTAGCAGACAGGCTGGGTCTCGCAATGATTGAAAAGGAAGAAAATTATATTGGCATCGTCTTCGCTTTTGGCGTCATGTCTTTCACAGAAAATAGAGATAATACTATATAAATAATATTTCACCAATAAGGAAAATAACTATAAAAAGGAAGTATTGTATATAGTCGCTCAAACAATAAGTTGTACTAACGCAGTGCATTTAATAATGATGTTTTTACTTCCTTCTTTTACACAACAGGCCAAGGTCGATGGCATTACAAATGAGAATAACAGGTGAAAACTCTGAATTGACCTGACCTATCAGTTCGTTTACTTTTTCATGAAAAAAATTGAATGAATAAAGGTCTAATGAAGCACTTTATGTGCCGGAAATAAGTAGCAAATCAAAAAGTTCTTTTTGTTCTTTATGTTCTTCTGTGAATAGTTTTTACCTAATTTGTACAAAAAGTTGTATTTCTGTTGCTCACACTTTCTGGCATACATGGTATTGAGTAATTTGACAAAACAAGAAAGAAATTTTTACGATGAATATCATACAAATAAGCTACAGAATGCAACCATACTTACATTATATGTTCACGTTCATACAATGTTTCTACAAAAGAATCTGGTTATATATCCATCTGCTGACATTTCTGTGATGATGTGATATTGAAGATTCTTCCTGCGTAAAAAGAAAGTTGAATTCTTTTGAGAGAGCGAGTGCGAAGAAGTGAAGGAAAAAAGGAATGGAGTGACGCGTGTGTGATTCCTCGCACAACAGAAGAAGAGCGATCGTAATCACAAAGCAGAGTGACTGACTGACATGAACTACCACTTGGCTGCAGCTGTTGTTGATTACTTAAAACGATAAAAAAAGCTCTACTTGTACATTTTATTTTCTACCTTCCTTCATATGTGTTGGCTATAAAAACTATCGCAAACCAAATTGGGAAGATGTGTAAAGTATGCCATGTCGTATAATACTTTCCTATAAAATACAAAGAGAAGAGAGCACATGCCAGTCATAAAAAAGTAACTTGTTTATGTTATCATAATGAGAAAGGAAAAACAAATTAAGTTCACTGCGAAATAAACTTCAACTTACTTAAATAGGAAGTTAATGTAATAACAACTCCCCCTTCTTATTTCCTAGATTTTTTTTAAACGATGCACGCGCACAAGCACGATGAATTGTTGGTCCTAGTCCTCCTGACAATCTTGGAAATTAAGATTACAATCACTGCTCTATTTTCATGCTACGCCAGCTCAGCAAGGAATTAGTTCTGTAGAAAAAGTATGAAAGTAAAAAAAAGTTGTCATTTAAAAAATGATTAAATGAAAAATGTTGCATAAAAGTATGTAATTTATTTTATTTCTGATAATTCCTTCTTACCTTGCTACCTTACCGTTTATAAATATACGCATACAGTACAGTACATAAATGTCTATATGTATGTTATCGAATCCGAGCCAATTAGAATTTTGTGACGCATGGTATACTTCTGGATTCATCTGCAAAAATGAAGAATGAATTGTATGACATATTATGAGCATTATTCGATTCGTAGAAATAAACAAATCAATATTGCCCATTTATAGAATGTATGCAATTATTTTTTACATATAATATATGTTCGCTCTTTGTATTATTTCCTTGTAAATTGTCATTTTAAGCTCTATGAAGTTAAGAAGAATTCAGCTGTCTTTCAAGTTGATTCTGATGCACACGTGCCATCGTAATCCATGATAATGAGCTCTTGTTGCGTGTAAGTCATAATCTTTTTCATCTAATCCCAGGTGAAAATACTGACTTAACTTTTATGACTTCCAGTGAAACCAAAATTCCACTTTCCTACCGAAATATAATTGATACAGCTCGCCTTGTAGAATAAAACAAATCGATGTGATATCCTTCCTGTTACAGTTGTTTTCTGTTCTCCCCCACCACATCACCATAAAATTTCTTTCTTCTGGTTCCTGTGAATCCTCTTTTCCGCTTTCGTGTCGGTTTTGTTCATCGACATTGTGAAAGAAAACTTTATTTTCGTGGGATTCCCCTTTTCCAAATTTTTAACTTTCTAGACTGGTGATAGCCGAAACATTGCAGCTGCCTGCATTCGTTTGACTCTACGTACTACGTTGCACTACGGGTGATGGAGAAAGTTAATCATAAAAACTTTTTTGCTGCAGCATCAAGAGAATTCCATGATGAGAAGTTGATACTCTACGGTTTTTCTTTTTTATTCATTAAAATCGTTATACAGCCGCTTGTATAAATATGCTGGGATGTAAAGCTACTAGTGGCGATGATGGTATCTTTTTAATTCCAAGTAGTCAAATTGCTTTCGCAAAATTAAGATTAATGAACGGTATGATTGAAAATGACAATAAGCTATGCCTACAATTTTACGCGATGCTTTGCAATATATTAACTTTTTGATATTCTTTTAATAAATACAAAGTCTACAAAAAGTACTTCTATGTAGTTGCATTTATTTATTCTAACGTATAAATGGCAAACTGCATACACAATATACCTAATATACAACAGATGCTGGCATTTTAATGGTTAGATGAAAATGCAGATGCTGCCCATAGTCCTTGTCTGTTCCGCAATATGTTTTGAATTATTCGTTGGTTGCGATAAATAGAGCATTCATTCATTCGGTTTGCTCTTGGTCGTCGCGTCGGGAAAAAACTGCAGGCACTTCGTTATATTAATCTAAAACGTTGGAACTAGATTAAGTATGTTTCAAACACTAAAGTATTTTAAGTCCTTCGATGATTGCGGCGTCAATTAATCACTCAACCCGAACCAAAGTATGATCTTGCTTTATGTTGTCAGTGCGTATGTAAACGGTGTGTATATTTTACTGATAAATTCACTAAAAAAATGTTGCGGAGAAATGAAATGACTAATAGTCAGCAGCAATATCTTCAGAAATGGCTTAAGGCTTACTGAGCCAATTCTTTGCGCCACGTAGTGTGTAGAACCATAACTACCCTGGAGTCCCTGGAGCTCGGTTTCAGTTAGTCTGGAGTGAAGTCATACTTACGCTTCCAGT
>JAQFZG010004678.1:0-11410 GCA_034695465.1 Entomobrya nicoleti
AACTACAAACGGCATTCAACCTGTGCATTAAGCTACCTAGTCGCAAGTTTTCTATGTCCTGTATTGTCAGGTTTATTTATAACCAGTACTTAAATCAGGATACCTAGCATACAATCTTCTATGCAATTAAATTAGGCATCATTTCAATATCAAATTACTGTCGCCTAACAATGTCAGTCGAGACAATTCTAAAGTATGTCATTTATCTCATGTAATAATTTGTTCTAAATTCAGAACTAGAACCGTCTTGTGTGCGTTTAATACTAACATTCCGTCATGCATCAATGAATGAAAGTACTTTCTCTACTCGAATCAACATTAAACGTTTAGAATTCTGTAATAATATACAGTTTTCCGCACTTGAAATAGAATATCATCATTTTTTGTTACAAACCGAGTCCTTAATCATAAAAGCCTACTGTTGATACTACGTTGTATATACTCGTTTTAGTCTGCATTGGAATGTTTTACAATGAAATGCAAATTTGGACTTTTCTATCGGGAAAAACTCAACCAACATCAATGATTTTATCTGAAGAAATTTCCCTAGTGTGTATTTTTTACTTTTGCAATCGCCCATTGTTACGACGGTAACAATATTGTTACAAAACCAGATTCATATAATCTATTCCAATGTGTTGCGAAGAGTAATAGAACGAAGATTGAATTCGATTCGAAAGTAGGCAAAAAAAGAGCTACCTACGTTTTCCTATCCCAATAGACCGAAATTGGAAAGGTGCGATTATTAGAAGATTACACAATATACATACAAATAACTACCATTATGCTTTCTACTAAGAAAACTATATACATTTGTATTTCATGACGTCTTCTATATCGACATGCAAATAGTTATCTGTTCCCATTGTTAGTCAGATTGTATTTCCCTTTTCTTATTTTTATTGAGTAAATAATTTCGTTTGTGTTACACCTTCTCTCTCTGCTTAAATTTAACGAGTCTTCTTTCTTGGGAAAACAATCTATTTTTGTTGGTTCGTGTAGAGTAGAATAGATTTAAGTATACACCGCTGTTAATGCATTCCTTTCATTCAATGGAAAAAACGTGGCAAGGGATACATTTCAATGCATTTAATATTACAAATAAATTGAAACGAATTTGTGTCAAACGTAAACATTACTCTCGTTTCGGTACATTTCGATTAAGTTTGGGAAGCTTGAGATCTAAAATATAGTGAAGAAATGATCTATTTATGTATCAGTATTTACATAATGAGTTCCTGGTAATCATTATTACTCTAACATTGGTCATTGTCGTGGATTCCTTTGGAAATAGAAGCTATCGAAATTTCTGATGATGTTTTAAAATTTTAGCCTTAACATTTTACGAATTATTTTGCAAAAAAAATAACTTTTTTGCTATTCCATACAGTTACGAGACGGTTACCATACGGTTATATTTATTTATCAATTTACTTGTTTCAAACAAGTTTTGTAGCAACAGCAACAACGTAACAGTTTGGCGACAAGTTGGAATGTGGATTAGAAGTGAAATTCGTGTGGACGATAATCGATATTAAATAGTTGTTCGATGTAATACTTTTCAACTTGGGATTTTACCTGTTCTTCCTCGGCTCTGAACTAAGTTGTTTCTACTTTTTGAATCTTTCAGTTAACTTGTTTTGAACAGAATAGTAAGGCAAATGTAGCAAAATTCTGTACTAATTTGTTTTAAATTGCGAAGAAAATGATATGCATAGAATTTAATGTTAAGAGAAGGTACAAATATGGCATTTATCGTATTCATACTTGTTAGTTGTCTAATCGGCACACCAACACATGCGACAATTCGAAATACAACATGTTTTAAACAATCTCAATAAGATCCCCTAACCAATTCCCTATTATTACAATTTAGGTAGAACATATCTTAGTATCACACCCTACCACGCAATCCACAAATAATCAAGGTTTCCAGAATATGTTTTCTGATTACATGTACATACGTCTTGCGTCACCCATAAACGTCTTTGTTCTTCAGAGCAAAAAGAGCAAAGGACACCAAAAAGATGTAGACTTTTGAGAAGTTTGCTGCGGGACAATTTTTCATATCATCATCATTCTCTTCTAGAGTCTAAATCGACCGCAGGGAGTTTTAATGAAGCTTTCTCCAAAGAAAGTATACTAGTTTTCGAATGATGCATTGCGGAGATTTTCCTCCATTCTCCATTCTGTAGATTTTAGTTAAAAGAATTGAAAAAGGCCTGTCTTAGAGAATCATTTTCTTTTTATTACATCTCCCTCTCCGCAGCTTTGCATATAAATATGAATATTTGCCTTTGTAGTTAGTAGATACAATTCTTATTGCTTGTTATCCACCTGCTTTGGTAAGCAAATACAGAAAACATTTGAGGTTTCATAGAAAGTCTCCGCTTTGGTGATTGTGGGTGGGTGGTTATGGTTCTCCTCTCTGTAAACAGTTTGAAGTGGTTTGATGAGTGAAAGTGTTTTCATGCTTTTTCGTTCCCCAAAATTTTTTTACTCCGAGAAGTAAACCAAGCGAAGTGACTAAGCATAAAACGTATATGTTTTTATAAATCAAGTGGCCCACGTAACGTCAAATCCGTGCATGCTTTTGTTTCATTCCACATTTAGGCATTGATGTAGGTTGATATTCTATCTTAGCCAAATTGTACAGCGAAAACTGAAACAAAAGATGTATCGTAGGTTTCTTGGAATAACTTAATTGGCTATAAGAGTACCTTATTTCTTTTTTAAACACCTGAGTCATAAAATTGCTACTGGACTAAATCTAAACAGGAATTTTTCGGCTATTTAGTTTTTTCCGATTCGTTTACATGTGAATTATATGCTTCTTTACCATGTTATTGGAACACTTCACTACATCCTCTTTTCTTCCATTAAGATAAATAATTCTATACAGGTGAAAAGAGCTTCAACTCAATTGTATGAAGAATATTTAACTATGCATGTGTATATATTATATTAATTGATCGAACTCTCAAGGCACCTCTTAAGCAAACGAATTGGTCATTGATTAAGTGTAGTTTTGTCTTATTTTAACCTTATTTATCGTTGCATACCTCATAATATATTCGTCATGACGTATTATTTTTAGACTGAAACGATAACAAGTATATGGGCTAATCTGCCGGGAATCCTTAACCTTGAGAAACTAACAGCTAATAGCATTTTGCTTAATGTATCGTCAATTTATTTAGTTTTTCGAATGTGCAAACCAAATTAAAAAGTATGGTAATGAAATTATCGCAAGGGAAATTCACCACTACTTATATATTGCGATATATACTAGCATTTTTTCGTAGTCTTTTACTATTACAGTAACATTATTATATCTGATCAAACATTTAAATAGCTCCTAATTTAATGGGTTGCATTTTAGGACCAAGTAAAATGAACTTGAATTTAAATTATTCTCAGAGCTCGTCATATTTCCCAAACCCCTCTTTAAAGTACATTCATCTCTTAATCCTCCGAGATAGTACAGCATAATAAAAAATTGTAAATGGTTCAAGGCATTGTCAAAATTGAAGAAAACGCGGAAGCACGTTTTAGACATTTTACTTTGTTCTGAAATGTATTCGTTACAAAGGTAAAGATGAAAGAGTAATCTGCTTTAATTAAATACTAGCTAGGTTTTATCTGATTTTACACTTTTTAAGCTTGAACAAAAATTCTGTTAAGCATAGAGCGGCAAGCGGATTACATTCATTTCATTGAAATCTGCTAAGATTTGAAAGCGAAAGCAAATGAATTTTCAACATTGTTCTAAGAACTATGTTGACATAAAAAAAAGTAAAAAAATTAAGCAAACTAGAAGTTTTCCATAATTACCTGCAACAGAGAAAATGTGAAATCGATTGCATATTCAAGTTGTATTATAACAAGAAGTTTGTTATTATTCGAAAACTTTGAAAGATTTGAACTTTTCAATGTTCTTTGATCCATTTCCTTCTTTCACACTAGTAGTTATTACATCAGGTGGTAGGCTAGCTTTCTGATGTGACGTGACGTCATCCAGTTTTTACTATACTGAGTTGTTGCTTAAATTATTCAAAGATGTCGAAAAACCAAAGCCAGTGTTGAATCGTTGAATACGGATGATGAATTTATGCACACGTTAATATTGTATTTTTCAACTTGTTAATCCAATGCAGGCATAGTCGTTACCGTCAAGGTCTAAATAAAACAATGTATTTGTCTATTCCAAACAGGCTAACTTTGTCATCAAAATAATAGCCATCGAAAATACAACTCTACATTTTTATATTGCACCTGCATTTGAAATGTAACCACAGGCATTTTTTTCTGTTTGCTGGTTTGGTTCGCATCTGACCTTTTATTAAACAAACTAAAGAATTTGGTAGTATTATCGTTTCGTTCCAGTTTAAAACGGTTTACACTACTGTGCGTGGGCTACTTACCATGTCGACAGGAAATGAAATGACAGCAGAATTTTTTGCTGTTTTGTCAAACGATAAATTGAAGTGACATATAGGAAGTAGCCAAGCTGCTGGGAGAGAAATGGTAGATTTGTTTGGCTGTAGCCTTATAGGTGCTTAATGTAGGAACAGCAGAGCCAACACTTTATTATGAATGGATGGATGAAGAGAATGTTCGAAAGGTGCGAAAAAAAGATAAAAGCAAATCAAAATAAGCTAAAAATTTCCAACGAAAAGCAAACTACAGTAAAAGTTAAACGGTCAACGTGTTTTGCGACAGTTTTAGAGATTTTTATAATTAAATGGTATTCTTAAAATGGTTGCATGATCGTAAACCAAATTCTCGAAGTCAAGCAATGATTGTTAATCTATCTTATAGTGTCAACTTTGTACCTATTTCAAAATTACAGGTTTAATTTTTTCCAAGTTTTTTCTTTCTACGTCGTCAACATCATTGCAAATTCGTATTATTGGTTAAGCCAAATTACCACATGGCAACTTAACTAGTTTTCCTTCTGCTTTAATGACATTCACTTTTGTTCGGAGACTGCTAATGAGCATGTTCAACATACTCTACTCACACTTTTACAAGTTTAGCTTATTTTGTGGTGAATATTAGTCAAACCAAGTCATTTACAAAAAAGAAACGAGTTAGTAAACTAATCAATTTGTGCTCTGTATTTGTATGCATATTACATATACAATATATGCACGCCATTTTAATCAACAAAGTACACTAGTTCGTTATAAAAGCGGAGAGAAAATGGCTAAAAAACTTTGCTATTTGGTAAATTAGAAACGAGTAAAGGACAAGCTTTCCCCGTTTTTTTCCTCTCCCGAAGAAGATGATGAGGATGATGGGATTATTGAAATAAAAAATGAGATGACGTTCGATCGAGCGAAAAAGAGGAAATGTGATGTTAAATAGAGTATACTGTATATGCAGTGCATACACTGACGATGATAGAGTGAGTGCTTCCTTGTTTGCTATATCTTATCTGTCATATTCCTCAATAAAATCATATACAGTGAGTCTAGCATAAAATATGCAAAAGCATTCTAATCACAAAATCCTAACATGACTCATATATGCCGGAGAAATGTGAATTCACGCTTGTTAAAGTAGAACAAGTGGAAAAAGATTAAAAAAGGAAAGGGTTTAAAAAAAATAAGGTTACCTGCCATCGCAAATCAAAATGATTCTGTCAATGTCACGTTTTTCCTGAAAGACGTTTCCTGAAAGGTAAAAATTCTAACAAGTGTTTATTTTTAAATTTTCTAGATATTCCAAAGAACAAAAAAGGATTTTTGCAGTTTTTTATTCCATACGAAAATGGGGCATCCTGCAACAGCTTTTCTTACTGTTTCGACGAAAGGAGCAAGAAATTGTAAACGGGTTACCAAGGCAACTACTGCATTATCCTCCACTCTCTCTTCAACAACTTTGTTACATTCATTGAAAAATGAAAGTATTTCTCATCCTCATCATCAAAGTAGTGAATTTGAGAAGACGAGACAAGGGCACTCTTCTTCTTCATCTTTGTCATCATCAAGACGGTTGTTGTGGTGGTCGGGTGTCATTTTGAGTGTGACTTTCATCCTTGTCTCTTCCTGCTTGGGAGAGGTTGAGGGGAAACATGCTTGGGAGAGACCAGGGTGTCATAAAGTTGGTAAGTTTTTTTCTTTTAAAGATTACATCGTTACTATGCTTGTCATCATGTTATGTCATAAGACAAGAGGAAAATGGTTAAAAATATAAAATGTACACAGTGCACCTGTGTAACATTTAAACGCTGTTTGTAAAATAAAGTGACATTATTAGTATTTTAAATAAACTAGATCATTTCCGGGCGTGCGTGGGTGGATATATGTAATACAAAAATATAAAGGGATATTTTGAGATGTTAAGACGAGGATGAGGGTTACCTGTTATTATTTATTTTGGGGTGACCAGCTAAAAGTAATATTTTTTTGTAGCATGGCATGACTTGGAGAATTAGATTGAACTTTCACCAAAAATGAAAAAAGGGTTTCAAAATACGGGTATTTTGTGAGTCACTTATTGTTTGTTTTGCTGGGATTTTTGAGATGACATGTGTGGAATGGGAAATGGGTCATTAATTTTTACTACCCTTGCTGACTTGCTCGTCTCAAAAATACTACAAAATCGTGGGTGTTGACATCGTTTGTATTTTTTTAGTTTTAGCTGGTTCTATTTTAGCTTTGTACGGGGAATCCCAAAAATATATGTGGAAGCTTATAACAAGCAGCTTGTCTAAAATGACACTTTTCTTAAAATATACTCTTTCACAGTAAGAAAGAAAGTAAAACTGGTTGGGTGAAAAGTGGCATAAATAGAATAAGCCGAGTTGCTATAATCCATCAATATTTTTTAACACAACAACGGCACGCCAATTTATATAGAGAATGACATTTGTATTGAGATTGGAGACCTATCGAGAAAAAAAGGTTTATTTGTTTGAAATTCAAAGAAAAAAAAATTGTACCATAAATTCTTTTTTTTGTGACCATTTCCATTAAGTAAATAAATACACATGTACAGCTATAACTTTTCAGGTAGGATTCGGATAAATATTGTTCATTCTATTGTATCTACCCACGCAACTCACGTAAAGAGAAAGTATTTTATTTATAATCACATGTTGAGTGTATAGATGAATAGATATATATGAATAGGAAAAGAAAGTAAGCCCTCAACTCAATATTCAGCTTGAAAGGAAAATTTAGCAGGAAAAAATTGGGGTATCATTTTTTTCTTTTCATAATGCTGACCATTCATGTTGCCATGATAGCCAGCCCACATATATGAGTATTGATAGATCGCGTGTCAGAAAGTTATGATGTGTCACCAAGCAGAACTAATTATCTTCCAAGTTTTTCAAAGTCAATTAGTGGAGAAAAAAGGAATACAACTTTTTTTTCTGGTTATAAGACATAAAAAACGAAGATTACTCCACACTCCAGGAATCCAAAGGACACTGCGGCGTGTGTGTATTATGAAGGCGTTCGTTTATTATAAGCTTCTTAATATTGATATTGATTTTTACCCACACAGGTCACACGAGAAAAGTTCAGATACCCGAATGTGTCGAGTTCACAATAACGACCAATGCTTGTCGGGGATACTGTGAAAGCTTTGCAGTGCCATCCGCCTGGTATCGTCTTCAAAACAATCCCTCTCAAGCCATCACCTCGGTGGGGCAGTGCTGCAACATTATGGAAACGGAAGACGTCACAGTGAGCGTCATGTGCATGGATGGTCAGAAGGAACTGGTTTTCAAGTCGGCGAAAAGCTGTGCTTGCTATCATTGCAAAAAGGATTAGGGGGGTTTCAATTGAAAATAAAAGAATGGGATGCGTGGGTGGGAATGGGGTTGTAGGTGGGATGGCATTCTAAGTTCTAAGGGTAAACGGTCTCTGGTAAGTGGAGGGAGATGAGTCGCGTTTTCTGTTTTAAACAAATTTAGTATTTTAAAAAGATGGGTAAAAAGAGATAAAATTTGAAAGAAATTTCCATTAGAATAGCCTAAATTCATTAACTATCCGATATTTATAAAAAAGCTGTGTACTGAAGACTTACATAAATTATTTAAAAAATACAGGAACAGGATCTGATTGTGATTGAAGTTGTGTTTCTTTCATGTATTTACCACCCACGCATTAATATAGCTTTATAGCATACCAAGCACTGAACCGAACCCTTTGTCCATATAGCGTACATACATAATATACATGTAAAAAATTCGCTTTAAAACTCATCATCAGCTTTTGTTAAACTAGAAAGATAACGATACGTATTTAAATTTTAATTAGTCAATTTCTTGTTTGTAAGTTAGAAGTACGGTAAGATGGTTAACGTAATTTTCATTATCGATTGATATTACAGTTGTGTATTAAGTTTGCAAGTAGAACGAAAAAGGGGCACTCTGAGACTACTTTTCCCAAACTACGCACATCTCACCTTTCCATCTTCTAATTAAAGTTAAAGAGCCCAACTAAAGAAATTTAAAACGTAGATGTAATTATGCCCTAACAATGGTCTTAAAATCTTGTTTTTTAGGCTAAAAATAGGTAAAAGGAGATAAAAAACAATGTTATCTCATTGAAAAGTTTTCTTTTTTACTTTAGTCTGTTGTAAACATTAAGCTATCTAGGTAAGTATTTGTAGTTTTTACGACATGACTAGAAAAAATATCCCCCCTTTCACCTTGATTTGTCCTAATGACATGTTTTCAAGCACTGTATATTTAACTAACCAAAAAAACAAAGGCTATCTGTATTTAAAAGCTTCTAGCATAGCATACCTATTTGTAATGTTGACTTTTGGTGTAATGTGTACAATAAGCTACTAAATTATTAATGTAAACTTGAAAGATAAAAATGATCATTCAAAGATGACAATGTAATGGGGACAGTAGTGGGATGGGGTTGATGATGGTCAGCATGACAGCAAATTTTAATTGATGGATGACCATGTTAGTTAATGTGATTAGAAGACTAGAATCTGACGACAAAAGTGATGTTGTATTTATATGGTAAACTTAAGGCTAAACGAAAAAATATGAATGTATTGTTCGTAGATAAAAAAAAATGTCTAGTCAATTTATTAGACTACCTTAAAAGAAAAAAGTACCTAGGAAAGTACCAAAATATCAAATTCTATTTTCCCCTTTTATGAGATGCTCTATTAAAGTTATATAGTACTCTGGATTGTGTAATATTACGATGATAAATTATATTTAAACAAATTTTTTGGTGTGCTATTTGTGATTGATTGTTAGATATTTGATATTAATAAATAGTCTATTCAGAAATATGAATCTACCAAAATTCAATGGACATAAATAAAACTTACATATATATACATTTGAATGTATTGATTGGGCGATACGGTATATCGTATCGAAAAAATAAAACATGATTTGAACAAAGTTTAAGAGTAAAATTCTAGTCCTCCACCACCAGCAGCAAAAGTGATTTTGCAACAAAAATAATCTTTTGTTTTATTTATTTTTGTCATGGAAAAATCAATTAAGCCACACATTGTTCACCTGTCATTTACATTTTAATATCACTCATACTCATATACCTGCTGCATCCTGTGTCTTCTTGTAATCGTGTCGTCATAATAAATTCATAAATCCACGTGTGCATTTCTCCTCCTACCATTTTTGATATAAAAAATTGGAAAGCTTCCGGAATGGAATTAACGTAAAGGTAAAAAGCCAAAAATAGCCGTCATTCATATCAAACGTCACCACACTTCCTTTTCTTTATTTTTTTAAGCTGTCTAACTTCTGAACAGTCTATCAATCATGCTGTCAATTTATTGACCCTGGCATACTAAATAAATACTGTCGGGTTTTCTTCCGTCAGCAATGAACTGCGCCCTTTTTTACTGCATAAAAAATCTATTATACTTACACCACATAAAAAGCAATGACCTGCAGATGAGATCCGAACTCCCGAGATGAACAAAATAAAATACAAAGACTTCGAAATAGAATGAATGGATTACTACAGGATCTATTCATAAAATGTCAAGTGCAGTACATCAACAAATATGAGAAATAGATGGTAATCGGATTTGATTAATTTGTTAATTTTTTTTTGCGATATAACCAGCATTTATTGCTGATTAGCTTACAGTGCTCGGCCGTAGTAAACCCTGCCTCGCAAAGCTATCTCCTTCGGACCCTCCCCCTCAATTTCCAAAGTTAAAAAAAATTACGTGCAGAGAAATTCGAACAAAATTATTCCATCGTTTTTTTTTCAAGTTATCAAAATAAATTTTCCTTTGAAATTTACGATTTCCAGGGCATGTCACTTCAAATTTGTGACCAAAGGGTTTTGTTTTGGTATATTCTAAGATTTCTAAAGGAAAAATGTACATTGATGCGATGTGAGCGAGTGAACATCTCTGAGCCACGTCACGTATGACCCAAATAACAAGGCGTACGTAACGTACTTGTAACTTTTTGGTAAGAGGAGGTGGAGGTGGTTTGGTTTTGTAAAGGATGCTTGAAAAGTGTGAAGGTGCTATGGAGGAGCGTTTTATGTTTGTTCGAGTGGGGTGAAGGAAAGGTAAACATGGATGGATGAATGGAGTTATGTTATGCTGTATGGAGTGCTAAAATAACACACGTAAATGCGTCTGTGATGCTGAATAAGTATAGCGGCTTATTAAAAACAGGAGGAAAAATTCTCACGCTCCTTCCAATCCCATTTTGTTTTTTTACCTTTTTATTACGAGTTATGCAAGGGGAAAAAATTTGCCATTTTTTATTACTCATTTGTCAGTTTCCAAATAATGGAATGTACCAATTAATTTTTATTACATAAATTACATAACATTTTTTCAATATTTACCAGTTTTATTTTAATTTTTTTTACATAATATTATGTTATTTAGCATACTCATCAACTCATCTATGAAGAGAAGTAAAAATTTAATTCTAAAAATTAAAATAAATAACTATTTACCTATTCATTTGTAAAGTGTACTAAAAAATGAATTAAAAAAATTACTTGCGATTTTAATTAAACTATTTTTTTTAATCAGTGATTTTAAATTTTTGTCAAATTTTCTCTACTGATTTTTAACTACTGATCCATTTCACAAAAATAGCACCAAAAAATATCATGTTTATCTCGCGAAAAATGACGTGGGTGTAATTGTAATTCGAATGATTTATTAGGTACTTTTTTTCTAGAGAAAGCAATTAAAATGAAAAGAAAGCAGATGAAAAGTTAATTTCCTTTTTATTTACTTTGACTACTGACTTGACTTTCTCTTTGTGTCTCTTTTCTGATGAATGAAATAACAGACAAATAAAACAAAACAAATTACTCAGAAGAAAATAGTTTTTTTACACACATTGGCTGATATTTTCATTTGCATTGTTAATATTAATTTATTCCAAAAAACCTCCAATTAAATTGCACGA